>JBBYHM010000013.1:4268078-4338454 GCA_038381775.1 Adansonia rubrostipa
TTTGCAGAGTCAGACCTCCATACACATGTAAATTGGATAATCAAGGAATATAGAGTCTAAACATATAGCAATTTACCGCAATAAGTCTAGAATTCTATAATCTAGCAATTGGAAAAATATAAAGCACAAACGTCCAAGCTAGGAGATAGATTTACCATAGGAGGCTGAACATCTGGAACAACTTGTGATGATATTACTTTTCCCCTGTGATGTCCTCCTCGAGTTACCGCATGTACTTCTGACAACTCAACAATCCAGACACTTGTCTCATTGGACCTTTTGTTATAAACAACAAGTCTAGCTCGCCTGAGAGGGAGCTTGGTAGGGATCATTGGACCACCTTTAGTCCTGGGAATTAAAGAAGGTTGGAAAGGTGGGAAGAAATACGCGTCTGCCAAAGCAACAATATGCTTGTCTGGCTCCAAGAGAACCACTTCGACAAAGCGCATGCTATCTCTTACCTTAAGAAAAGTAGGGGAATATTACTTGGCTCAACATTTTAAACAACATACAAACATCAAAAAAAAAAAAAAATCTTAAAACACAATGATTTGAAAATGATATCATGGAGGACAACAAGGAAAAAGGCATCGTAAAGAAATTAGCAACCTCAGGAGTGGCTCCAGCAGCCCTCACAGTAGCAACTGCTACGGAGATCTCGGCAGCAGACAAAGGGTCCAAAGGATGGCTGGTTTGAGCCCTTGTCAAGATTTGGATCCCTGCACAATCAACGAAGCAACGTTATTGAAACCAACCCCCCCACCCCACAGAGAGAGAGAGAGAGAGAGAGAGAGAAAGAAATCGTTGTCCCCATCAGCAATTGAAGAAATAAAGTGCTAAATATCCAAATACAAGCGTAACTCTGAAACATGCTGGACTAAACACAAAATTTTTCAAGTTATTCATTTTGAATTTTTTTTTTTTAAGCAAAACATAAGTTAAAAGAAATATGTCATTTAGTAGCAGAGTAAATAAAACTCAATGGTCAAAGTGAAGCATTAGATGATTAACTGATAGTCCCTTCTCAAAGAAATCTTACACTTTCCAAAATCTTTCGGAATAACTATAGAATTAGATAAATAAAACAAAGAATACACATGCATTTGGTTAAATTTCTTTTATTTTTTTTAAGAAAAAAGTCTGAGATCAATCTTTATCCAGAGAGTATATGATTACTCCAAGGGGAACGAGATCAGGCAGTAAATCAAAAACCGAAAAAAATTAAATAAAAGAAAAAGAAAATCGTGATAGCATGTGAAACCGCCACGCTCTAAAAAGAAGATCATCTAAAAAAACAAAACATTTCTTATAACCACCCAGGGGAGAGAAATAGAGAGATGCCTTTGGTGGATGCAACGGTGGAGTTATCAGGAAGAGAATCAACGGGGCGAATCAAGGACGCCATGGCAGCTTGGGTGGCGCGCTGATCGTCGCGACGATCGGCAGAGGTGAGGGTCCACTCGTGCAGCACATTGGAGGCGGAGGCACAGGAAGCAGGAAGAGGAGGCGCCGTGGAAACAACAGAGTCAGGTGGGCAACATGAAGAAGGGGAAGAAGAAAGAAGCGTCGCCTCTTTCTTAGCTGAGGCCATTGTAAAGGGTTTGCAAGCTCGCCAAATCCACCGCAGTATATCTCAATGCAATCTACTGACATACAGCAAAAAAACTCTCTCTCTCTCTCTCTCTCTCTCTCCTGGAAAGAACCTTAAAGAATCTTGAAGAAAACTAAAGAGAAAAAGGATGCAGAAATAACAAAGTTTTGATCAAAGATTCGTTACAGTTTAGTGGCAATAAACTGTAATTGTAACGACAACCGCGTCTTTGTTCATGGGAAAAAATAATAAATGTGAAGAGAGAAAGGCAACCAAAAAAAAAAAGCTACAGTATAGTCCGAGAGAGATGGCGGAAGGAAGGGAAGGGGGAGGGGCATTTTATGCCATACTACTCCTATAGTCCTATTACACATATGGGAGATAGTACGGGGAACCACGTGCATCCATCTCACTCCATCTATCTTTTCTTTTCTTTTTTCAATTTTTTTAAATTTGTATTCTTTTTTTGTGGGGCTAAAATTCGGAGAGAAAAACAAAATTAAAAGAAGGAAAAAGGAGGATGGATCTTGGATATGGGCATGGCGGGCCCTGATGATTCTACTTTCCTTATATTTTTCTACGATTTGGGGTATTATCTAATAAATTATAAGAGCGACCGATAAAGGAGATAAGTGGGGGTGATACAGCTACTGATAGCAGAGGAGGATCTAAAAGTCTTCTCTGAAATTAGCCTGATAAGGCCATGCAACTTCCCATATTTCTTTACAAGGACTAAATTTCTCTCAAATATCATTTACGGCCCATCTACTTTCTTTCTCTGTGTAACAAAATATATGTCATATGATATGATGATGGTAATCAAGAATATTACTAATAATTAATTTGATTTTTTGGGATTTGCCCTTATAAAACGGTATCTAATTGGGCATTAAACTTAATATATATAATGTAACAAAATCGAAGCTGTTTTTATGTTTTTCGTTTTACTTTGAATGATATGGGATGGGATAGGATGGGAGTAAGAAATTTTGATTTGCTTTATTCTTGCTAAAATAGCCAAACATTGGCTTGCATTACATAGTTATGCCTTTTCCAACTTTTGTACTAATTATTGAAATATATTACGTTAAGTACTAAACCCCCACTAAAAAACTACTATCACATTATTAAGTTATGACCAAAGTACTGAGATCAAAAAACAAATTGGATGAATAAAATATCTTTTTGTTTTGGTATGAAAAGATTTTAAAGCTAAAATGGAGGAGATGTTAACTAACATGCGCTAAGATAAAAAAAAAAGTTAAAAAAGAGTAGAGTTGATATTTCAATATATACTTGATACTTCAGTTTATAAAAGTCTTTGAAAGAAATAAAGCAAGGCAATAAGATAGCAAAGCCTGCTATAAGAATTTAACTTAGGATTTTGAGAAATACTCTATCTTATATATTTTACTTATGTGACTTAAAGTTATCTTATCTTTAAAATTGAGTCAATATGATCGTGAATCCTTATATATGGGTTCAACAAATAGATCCATTATAAAATTGAGATTTGATATAAAATTATGATTAAAACAAAATTTGATCAAAGGATCTCTTTCTCAAAAAATATGTTAGTCTTTTTTAATTAATTAATTATCAAACAAATAAACATATATGCGTACATGTTTACCTTTGATATGTTTCTTTAGCAATTTAGTTGTTAAGGAATTTTAACTTTGAACTTCTAACATAAACTAAAGATAATGCTTGTTAAGTTATAGTTTAAGAAAAACTATGTTTAAACAAAAATATGTATAAATGCTATGATGCAAACTTAATTTTGGAAATGTTCATTTATTGAAAACAATTGTAAACGAATTATTTGGATTAATTTTTTGTCGGGTTACATTTATATTGCAGTCCAAGTGTCAAATCAGTTGTTCCTCTCAATTATTTTATTTTGTTTTCTTTTCTTTTTGGGTTGGATAGGAGGGTAATGAACTATCAAAGTCGTTTTACCCTTGTGTGTGTTATTAATGACTTGAGTGATTCGAAGACAAGACAGCTCATCCATTTCCAGGAAGACAATCTGGATTGGAGTAATCGTATTCTTCCTAACCTTTTTCATTTTTAACGTTTGATATGTGACTTTTTCTTTTTTCTTTTTTATTTCCTTTAAATTGTAGGGGGAAAAAAGTCTTTAGATAATTGTAAGTGGTAAGGGAAATTAAGACCTATCTTTTTTTTTTTTTTTTTGTTCTGATAAAATTAAATTCTATCATTAACCTGCCTTCATTAATTATATTATATGATTTCGAGATGGAATAAAGTCATAAACCATCTAAGAATTAGGGGTAAATAGCTAATTTCGCAAGGCTATCATATTCTAACTGTTGTTATTTAAACATACCTATATATTTTTACTTTGACGCGTTTCCTGTGAACAAATTAACTAGTCGTCATTAATTTAAAAAAAAAAAAGGAAATGGATGAATCAATAAACGTTTGTCATGTTTTCTTTTTTTTCTTTCTTGTACAAAAAAAAAAAAAAACCGTTAGCCTTGTTAAATCATTTCTTCCTCCCTTCCTTCTTTGATCTGTAAATTAGTATTAGAAAATAAGAAAATTGAAAAATTCACGTGTGCAGATCGAGTTGAATTTTAAAATGCATTCATGTGAAGGGAATAGTAGTAACAAAAATCATCAAAGAAACCACCGGAAAACAAATGCAGGCAAAGCAAGCAGCCAAGCAGTAAATTATATTATTTTTTTGTTTTTTTTTTCTATCAAAATTTATTAACTCATGACTTGAGTTGGATAACTACCTAGAATGATCTCGATCTTATCCTTTCAGGGAAAAAAAAAAAAGATGCAATGAGTTAGACCTAAATCGAATAAATATTATTCAATTTTATCTTGATTTAAAAATGATTGTTTGGAGAAACATATCTTGAATTATTATTTTTTTATTTAAACAAATAAAAATATTCTTTACATTCTTTACATTTGATATAGCCGATATATATATACATATACATACATTGAGTGGACTCGTCTTTATCTAGTCTTTCTTCAGAATCTAAATTAATCAGTATTAATGTAGCAATGTTGGAATTGTTGTCAATATATATGACAAGAATCTTGAATAATGTAAACAATAATAAACTAACTTAATTATCAAAGTTGAAATGACTGATAGTACAAATGCCCCCATATATATTATAAGATAGCATTATGAAAGTGATTGATATTATGCAGAATGAATGTCTAAACATGATTATATATATTTAATAAATATATTAAGTCGTTTACTGTAACCAATCATTGAGATAACAAATATATAATGCTAGTAGTAAAGTTTTCCATTCATAAATACATATATGTATACAAATATAATGAGTCACATCTATATCCTCCTAAACCTATCAGTAAGAAGTTACAAGGGAATCGAGAAGTGATGTTGCTGCTCCTGTATGGTGGTGGAAGTACGTAATGGAAACTAATGGTAATGGGCAATAAGCAATTAATGTCAATTGGGCATCCACTAGTAGATAATGATGTTTTATTATTGCTTTGCTTTAATCAGAGCTGACTCACATCACCTACCTCCACTATGCTAGCTAATCTTACAAATTAAATTATTAGTCACTAACTAAAATAATGTAGTATACTATTAAGATACATACATATAATTATTATCAATTTCATTTTAAAATCGATAAATTACTTTACTCCCAATTTACAAACAGTCAGATGCATGTGTCACGAGCTCGCATTTTAATTTAGCAAACCGCGAGGCCTTAGGCTTAGGATTTGCTTCCTTATATGCCTAAGTCAGCCTATAAACACTCAGAAGGAGAATCTAAATTCCCCAAAGGCATTGAAGCTAGAAACTTAAAGATAAAAACACAAAAAAAAAAAAAAAACACAAAAAGAATAGAGAGGATATTTCTCAAGTGTTTGATGATATAAATGAGACTGGGGATGTCTCTATTTATAATTGAATTCTTCATACATCAATAGCTCAGATTAAATCTAATGAACAGTCAGGATTTATACTTATCTATAAAATATAGAATTCCAGATGAATTTAAACTTTAATAACTTTATCTCTATTTAATTTTAAATAAATTGGAGTAGTTATTTTTAACTGTATCTCCAAGCTTCTAGAAACTGGGTCTTCTAGAACTTTTCAAAAATTAGGTTTATTTTAGTGGGTCAAGTTGTTCCATGTAACTTATGTCTTTGAGCCTAGGCTTATTGGTGCGGCCCGCGACACATGCATATATATAAAAAAATCCGAACATCTACTAAACACTAATTCATGTATTCTCTTGAAACTTGAATATATATGCATGTTAAATATCATTATACGTTACATGTAAAATGTTGTGACTGTTCACAATTATAAGTATTGTATAATGAATCTATTTTGAAAAAAAAAAAAATTTCCAACATAATGAATCTACGTCATAAATGATCCCATTTTTATCTACCATTTCCAAATTGGAATCCTAATTACTTCCGAAACTGCTATGAATAACTCCAATATAATTCTTATGGTGCACATGGTAAGTAGTTCTTTTGTTGTTTTTGTTTTTACGTTTAGATCATCCTTTGAATATATATATATATATATTGGAATTAGATTTATCTATGGGTCAAATAATCTATTTGGCCAGCTTGCACGATGTGATTCAAAATAGTATATTTTATTAAAATAATATATTTTTATTTTAATTTAATCATAAAATATATAAATATTAATATAAAAATATTTTTAATAATTGTGAACAATAATTCAAATCCACGAGTTGAATAAAAAATGAACTATGAGCTTAAATTAACTCGGTCCAACTCATGAATACCTCTACTTGAAATAAGTACATTTCTTGAGTTAAATTATTTTTAATAAATATATGAAATAAAGGATCTAGATTAGAGGAATAGGAGATTTAATAAATAGTATAATTAAGATGCAAATTGAGGCAGAGAGGCATGCATATGCATTGCAGGCTCAGGTTTAATTCCAAACGAGGGAAATGATTAATTCCAAATGAGGAATGAGGAGGAACATTTCATCTGTATTAATTTAATTTGTAGGGAGGAAACTGAATGTTTTATTATCGTTGTTATCGAATGTGCGGAGTGTCTGATAAGCAATATGTAGAATTTATTATCTATCCCATTTTCTTCACAGTGGACCCTACTAACTACCATACTCCACCATGACGCAACATACTAAACTAATTTTGCTATTAGTATGATTATGACTACCACAACAAGAAGTCAATTCCAAATTCCGATCACAAATTTATAAGGTTTCGAATAAAAGTGGTCTATGCTTCACGTTGAATAAAAACCCTCTCTCATTTGATTAGGAATTCTTTCTTTCTTTTTCTTTTTTTTTTTTTAAGTATTTTACTAGCAGGTTAGTAGTGCTTGTTTAGCATTAGCATTAGCATGCAAATACAAAAACAGAAGCGAAAATAATAAATAATAGAATCATTAAATTAACAGAGCTCACTAAATAAAAGCAGGCAGCAATCGCAAGATATATAGAAAAAAAAAAAAAAAAAGTTGTCATTTCTCAACTCAACTCCGCAGCCTAGGGGAAGGGAAGGTGAATCCAGTTGCAAATAATAAAATGAATTAAGCTACTCTTAGTTGTTGGAAAAGCCAACGTACTTTAACTTTACAGTTCAGCATCCTTGTTTTCGTCTGAACGATTTTATAATCTAATAACCTTTTCTCTCTTTCTTTCCTTTTTTTTTTTATTGCGAACAAAATAAAATAGAAAATGAACCCTGTTGTTGTGCTAAAAAAATCTGTGTTTGCGTCGCGTCCGCTCTCAGGATAAATTTGCTAATACGGTTTTAGCAAATTAAAGCAAATAATTAGCTTTTATTTGCTTTTCCTTTTTCTGAAATAACAGTACCTACGTAGGATCCGATTCATCACTTTCTTGTTGTCATTGGCCGACATATCCCAAGCGTGACAAAGTTGTACAAAATGCGCATGTATATTGTTTTTATTTAGTACATATATTCCAAATGTACTGTTCATTTTTTTTTACTTATTCTTGGAGGAAATAATTAATATAATCTTTGAATCATCTCCAGTGAAATGGGACAGAATCGACAGAGGGTAGCAAGTATTAGATATCTGGCTTCTTAATCATCGTTGATTCCTTAGGAATGGTTTCAATACAAAAGCAGGCAAGGCGGAGAATCTACTTGTTAAATCGTGCAAGCAATTCGTCTGGGTCTTCTCTTTTATAATGGGATTTAACTGCATGGCATTTCCACTGATACACCTCGTGAAAAGCTGTTGATAAGCACAATTAAAGGAGGCGCGTGCCGTTTGAAATTTGTAGGTGCTAAGCCAATCCATAGGCGAGGTCAAGAAGAATTGTCCTAAACCAATCAGCCCTCTCAACGCATTAATAACCTAATCTTCATGCGCCTAATGATTGCCGTTTACTTGCATCATGTACAGCAAGACAACCCAAAGAAACAAGTGGATCAAACAGTTTCAATCTCTCCTCACTATTCTCTCACCTTTTTCCAGGGAAAGTGATGTTTGACCTTTTCGTGAGTATAGACAAGTAGTTGGATGAGCTCAAAACGGCAAGGACTTCTGCCTAAAGGTAGCATTCTTCCTTGTTATACCCTCAAGCCGATCAACAATGCGCACCATTGTCCAAATGTGACTTTAACTCGTAAGGCAGTCAAATTTAAAATCGTCAAAATATTAAGAGACATTGATATATTTATTTAATGATAGCTTGATTCCAGATCAACACCCCTTTCAAATGGCTGTCGACATCCCACTAACAGATTCAGCTACAAGACGTAATCACTCGACAGCTAACCCAATACTAGCCATATTCTAGTAACATTATCTGACAATATGTCCTTCAACAACACCTATAAAAGGGTTGGAGAAACCCAAGTAAGGATACTCCTTCCCTTTTTCACCTTTCTTGCCATTTATCCCTCATTCTTCAGCTCTGGAATTGACTTAACTATCAGAGAGTGTTCCGAAGTTTTTAACTCCAGCACTCCTCTTATTCCTTTTGGTGTTGTGAGTCGTATCTTTACTCTCCTTTTCGTCCCCTTCAAAAAATACCTCAACAATTCTTCATAAATAATGATCTGATCATAATCGAGATGAAACTAAATGAATAACTAGAATTCATTAAATTCATGTCAACATTACCTAAGGTCAAATAAGCTTTGGTAGCAAACACTTCCCTAAAGTCACAAAGAAAACAAAATGCTGAAAAAATTCATGAAATGCAATTCTAAATCACCATGAATCCAACTATAACACTTTGTCCATCATATATGTACGCCATAGGATATCACTGAGAATTCATATTTCTATTGAATTGATAAAATAACCGTGTTTTGTTTGATACAAATAAATGTTCTAAATTATAACAAAGGTATCAATATCACATAGGCATGATATGCAAAGTTGCAGTGCTAAAAAAAAGATTATGTGCAAATGCAAAGCATATATAAGAACCTAACCCAACTTAGGAAACACAAAATTTCAGTGGACCAGATCAACGAAAAATAAACCAACTATTATATCTCGACGTGACATGATAACATGACCTAGGCCAATTCCACGTCATTTTCCGTCAAGACATGGAAATAACTATAGATTAAACAGATGGTATCAATTAATCAGCCTTTCAAAATAGAATCATAATCAACCTAAAATTATATGTTCTATATTTCTAAATTATATTATAAATGTTTTTTATTTTTAATAAAAATTTATTCAATTTAAAAGTAAAAATTTTAATTTCATTAAAAAAATTTCATTAAATATAACTATTTGATGATAAATAAAAAAGATTTAAATTCTACTTTAAATTACTTAATTTTGAGTTTTAAATTTTTATTAGTCTTAAAATTAAATTTAATTTATTTGATAAAAATAAAAAATTTAAAATTTATATTGACTTTTAAATTTTTATAAATTTTATTTTTATATTTAAATAAAAATAAAAAATTTATAAATTGAACATTAAAAAACTTTCAATATTAATGTATTTACTAATTTTAATTATGCATAAATATATAATTATATATTTTAAAATAAATAAGATAATTAATATTTTTATATGATATACGAGATAACAAATATTAATATAAATGAATAAATTCAGATTCATTTTATTCACTGGTTTGTCTAGAATGGGCCTGGGCTTCATTCTTTAATTTTACTGGCGTTCACATTTTTGTTTGTAGTTTGAGTCAGTCCACTAACTACGCAGCTCAGCTCAATTTTGACAGATCCCATGCTGACCTTGTTACTTTTATCGGCTCAACTCAGGCTCAGCTAAGCTCAATTAGCATTTGGCTCGCTTCCTTTCGACTGCAGTTTTGATAAGACATGTTTGATTTTAATAACTTTAAACTAAACTCATTTACCAAACAAGATTGATTAAGTATAATACAGCATGTCTTGCAAATAGATACTCTACAATACACAAAAGGCATGGATGACGGATGGATGGATGGTGTATTTTAGAGAGAAACAAAAAGGTAAGCAGTACGTAGTTGGAGAGTAACATTGCAAATCTAAATTGGAGGATTCCTTGCTCAATTATTGTTGATGGCTGAGACTGGATTAAAGAGACATTGGTCCATCTCCTCCTTAGATTCGTAGTAAAGTTATATCTTTTGTTTTGTTTTAATTTTTGAAAGAAAGATCAAGTAATGTAACCTTTTGCTTGCATTAATTTACTTCGTCAATTCCCTCCCTTATCCTTCTAATTCTTTGCTTATATAGATATCAGGCAGGTAGCTACTGTATATGTTGAATCTATTGCATGGAATGCATGTAAGCGTGAAAATTTAATTTCATATGCTTTAATTAGCAAAATTTGGTGAAAAACCAAATAAATTAATGTTTTGGCCAACCCTTCTCTTTCACATCATTTATGACGGGGATTTGGGTTTCACTTTTCACTTACACATGCTTTTCTTCCAATTTTAAGAGCCCCAAACTCCAGTTCTACACGCTGCTGGATTTGTCATTTGAGAGATACACAAACGTTTACAAAAATATATACTCCATTTAGAGAAAGAATATAATAAGTATATATGTCATAATTCAAGAAAAAGTTTAAGTTGTTGATATACTACTGGCACTTCTCAACGCAGCAAAAATCCCAAGGCAGGACCTTTAATGATGATAACGACCAATAGGACCGGCCACTAAGAGGGTGGGGTGCATGCCATGAATTAAAATTTATACATAGGTCGTCATTCTTTCTCCAGAACCCAATGTGTAAAAAAATATATATTATTGAATGTTGAAGCCTTTCACATGCTTCCTTTACCAACCATGGTCAGACAGGCGATTGTCGACATCCTAAATTGTTAAGACTACCGTAATGAGTTAACCGAACATCTCCAGTTTAGCAATTACAATTGAATTTGGAGCACTTTTATAGCATAATAATTCTTTATTTCTTTCTGACCATATGCAACATTTTAACACACTCATATACATCAATATCGAAATTCCAATTTATGACTACTTTAATGAGTTAACCGAACATCTCCAGTTTAGCAATGACAATTGAATTTGGAGCACTTTTATGGCATAATAATTCTTTATTTCTTTCTGACCATATGCAACATATTAACACACTCATATAAATACTCATAAATCTGTTATCACTATCGAAATTCCAATTTACAGTCAGCACCAAGAGTATATAGTTATAACCTTCGAGTTCATAAAATAGTAAAATGAGAGTAAAAAATTTCCTTCTAGATCATCACGTTGACGATGTGCAGCAAGACACAAACAGGCTCAGCTCAACTGGACTTGCACTTAAAGCATGCAAACTGAAAGAAGTTCCTTTCGGAGGTGAGTCCTGTTCTCTGGGGCCTGGATTCCTGGGACGGATGGACCAACTCTGATTCCTGTTCACAATTTTGAACCTTTTTGCCATCATGAACAATGGTAACCTCACAATAGTCCGGAGCATTCTTCTTGATCAATTCTCCTATCCCCGGTTTCCGCCTTCTCTGCCTTAAGAACACAGTGAACATCTTATTCCATAAGCTTTTGACAACATGAAAGTTCAATCAATTGGTCTAGCAGTAGGCCAAGGAAGCTAGTTAAGCTTAAGTTGTTAGCTTCTTGCTACCTCCGGTGCTTTTATGAAACAACAATCAATGATGTATTAATATGAGTAATCAATTCGAACCTTGAGCTAGGTGGATGTTTTGTTCCGATGACAAGGCTGGTAATGTTGAGAACTGGAATGAGTTCGAGAATTGCTTTGGCCATGGAATTGCTCTCAATCATCATGGTATCCACTGTCACCTGTGACATGGTGATAAAAATATATATATCATCATTTCTCACTGTTAAATTCTTTTGGAGCAAGTAATTCATGGGCTGAATTTGATTGGCAACGGAGAACATGGAAGTAGTCGATGCTCCACCTTGGAGTCGATGCACAGTCGAATGTATTTTTGCAAGAGATTCTTTCTCCTGTTATTCTCTTCAATAACATAAACTCTCAGCTGTTCTTCGTTCAATTGGTTCTTTGATAACTTCCCAACTATCAACAAACATTTATACTAAAAAACCTTAGCAGTGCAGAAAAATACTAACAAATGATTAGGATTCAGGTTCAGGAAGTTGCTCCTCTTTGTTTATTTAAGAACATAAACAAGAAAGAAAGAAAGAAGTTTGTATTTAATACCTGGCGTACGTACAAAAGATATAGGAGCAAAAACATGAACAAGAAAAACCCTAGCTCCAGGAGAAACAGCACGGTCAAGTGCCCATTTCAGAACACCCAAGTCATCTTTGCCAACGGCTACATAAATATCGCTGCCACTTCCACCTTTGCTTCCCGCAAAACTCTTACTCTCTTCTCCGACCTCTACGATTTCCGGAGACATCATCATCTGAGAAGTATAATATTGCATAGAGTCTGCCGGCACATAGTTTTCTTCTTCCATCTCTTACAAACAATGACATAAAGAATAAAAAGGGCAGCGGACGGTGAAAGAGAGCGAATATAGATGTTAGCGGTTGGAAGTTTTTATAAGATAAAATTGAAATAGTCGTTGATCTCCATGCCACAAAAGAAAAAAGCGGCAGAAAAGGAAAAAGGAGATTCTTCAATTTTGTCAAGCTTGTCTGCTGGCGAATTGGATATGGACATATGCACCATAACTCAACAAAAAAGGACCCGTCTCTTTTTTCAATTTTTTCCCTTTTCTCAGTGGCCTTTTAGACAAAAGAAAACTGCTGCTACTATTATCTCTTTTCTCTCCTCCATTATTTTGTCAAGTTTTTAGACCATTGACCTAGTATTTGGCCTGGGGAAGGAGCATCTTGCATGCCCTATTTTCCTTAAAGTTGAAGCCACACCAGGGTCTTTAAGGTCCCTATTGTTAGGGTTAGGATTAGGCACATGCACATGTTAAATCACTGCTTCAACAAAAGAAATGGGCCACAGAAAGCAATTTGCTATTTATACGTGTTTCCAAACTGAGTGGTCAGCTAGTCTTACATTGCTATTGCTTTGTTAGGTCTTCCCCTCGCGCTTCCGTTTAATAATAAAATGTTGTTTGATAAACGTAGTTGAAAATTGAAATGAAATTAACTGCAGCAAAAAGAGAAGGTAATGATTCAATGTGTCCAATGGTTGGAAGGACGTGTCATCTATTTGAAATGAAATAAAACTAACTGCGGTAAAACGACTGCAACACACCGCTTCCTTCTATCTAGAATTATGTATGTAATATACCTGTACCAGTAAATAACAATGCCTGGCTGGCTGGCTGGCTGGCTGGTGCAGGCTCTTTCTAGTTTCCTATTGGACTTTATCTGTGCTTTGTCTTTCTTCCAAGTTATAAAAGTGATATTATATACGTAAATATATATATATATATAGATATATATGATGGGCCCCCTTCAATGACCACCGTTGGGCCTCTTTGCAGGGCCTTCCCACTTTTTCTTTGACAAAGACACAATGAACTGGACAAAAAATCGGTCTTAGGCCTGCAACTACAACTAATGGACTTCAGCTCTTCAACTCTCACTTGTGGTTTATGTTCTTGATTTTGCCAAAACAGGTGAGGTCACTTGGTACTGGTGGTTGGTACCTCATCACTTTGGTTTATTTTCTTCATTTATGTCTCAAATTTTCGTGGAAATCACAATTTCATTTTGAAGATAGCAGTTTTTGTTAAGATAAATTTCCATTTTCACTTGGTTTTTGTATCAGGGTGAAAATGATAACTAATTCCAAATCCTACCACTCTCAGTTATGTGATAATGACAGGCTGTCTCCAGTTTCCCCCAGTTTGTATAGAAGGATTGTTCATCAAAGTCAAATAGCATGCAGCAAAGCAAACAATAATTCTGGTTCCGGATCAACAGCATGCATACAGTACAGTAAAACTGGAGTTTCTTGAACAACGCATTCCCCCTGTTACAACTTACAAGTCAAATGCCTGATCGGAATTTGTTTTCTTTTGTGATGACAAACTGACAGTACTTCATCTCGTTGCTTTGCAATTTGTTAGTAAATTTCAAAACGACTTTTGGTTGGTTCAGTTCAATTCATACTTGATTTGATTAGACAGAACCGTTTCTCATTAGATAAGATTACCAACACAGTGCATACATGTAGCTTTCTAATTGTTTTCTTTGTAATCAACTATCATGTTCTCGATCAGTTATTGTTCAAGTTTAATGCTTTCCTTGTAAGCCATCACCAAGTATCACTAATGCCGTTAGTTATTAGCTAGAATTATGCTTGACCAGAGGCTTCAGTTTGATTGGAAAGCTTGAATCGCAAATTTATTAAGCTATAAATCCTCAGAATATTATGAGAAGATTTGTTAGTACGAGGGGAACTGAAAACACAAGAAATTGATGAAGACTTCAAGGTGTGTAGCAATGCCACTTTCTTTAAGGTTTTATTCGCCCCCACCATTAATTAGGTATGCATCGAGGATACAATGAAGCCCTATGATTGACAGTGTTTTGCATTGACGACATCAATCTACTATGCACTAAGTAGTGTGTGACAAAACTACCGAAATTCTATTTATAGTTTTTTATCTATGTTTTCCAAATGAGAGGGGTTCTATTTATAAGCAAATAAATTTCTCTTCATGTAGACATAACTTTTCCAAATACATGTCCATTTGGATAGTCATACCATTTGATAAATAACTAAGAGACACTACTCTTAATTAAATAATTAAAAGATATTACTTTGAAGATATCACCTTTTATTATTTTGAAAATGTTACAACAATCCCCCACCATTTTCAAAATAATCCAAATTTTGATAGTTTTAAAAATTTATTGCATAAATGAAGGTGTCAAAGTTAACTGAAATTGCATGATAGACTATGCTTTGAACCAGCTATTCTATTTGGTTAACCGAACATACCTCACACATAGATTTTAACACCAATCAATGCATAGTATCCAGGGACACTATTATGGCCATATGTCTATGTCCTCTTTTCATGAGTGTTGTTAGAGCTAAGCCCGTGAGATTCTAGAAGCGGCCACACTTCACACTCACATAGCTAGATCCCATCGAGAGTGTTCCCGTAACTTAACACTCTAACATATTTATGTTATGGGTCTATTAAGAGTATATTTACTCATCCTTCTCTTAACATTATGGGTACTTAGCACTTTACCTGAGATGATACATTATATAATATTATAGTGCGAGCAACTATATACAGATTAAGACTTGACGTTATACCAAGAGTTGAGTTGAGTTTCCATCATGGGTGACTTAATATTATGGGCTTATACCTCATCCCCAAACTACCAACATAGCTATGTTAATTTCCATACCACATAGTGAACTTTTATAAATACTTGTATCTTGAAGGTTCATAAGACCAATACCTTCACCATATACGAATATACATTCTTTGACTAATGAATGCTCTTTAATAATATTTCACTTATCAAGGATATCACAATACCAATTCTTAGCTTTATAGTATTCATAGTGATCACTTTATCCATTTTTAATGATGCTTACACATTTGTTTATTTCATTTATTTCTTAATTTTATTATCACCAAATTGTAAACCATACATCACATTATCCTTTTCAACCAAGTAATTTCTTATAATGAGGCCTCAAATCTCTTGGTGAAATAAGACAATATTGTTGCTATTTTTGCATAGCTTGCTGTTATAGTCAATACATGATTTTAAACTTATTGTGTATATATACTCAAAATACATGACTTTTTACAAACAAACTATATATACACAAAGGTGTTTCATAACTCATTTTCGAACAATAATCAATATTACCAAACCATTACCAGGCTTATCAAGTGACTATTACATAAATACACCATTCATCAAGGACATTATTAGTCATTTTATTGTTAATAACCAAAGTATTGTCCTCCACCCAAATAGGATAATAGCTTTCTTTTTGCTATTTTAATATTTTCATTTTTGAGTCATGATTTTCTAAATAGCTCAGCTTTTGATGAATATTTTCATATATCCCTTAAGCATTGCCACTTATGATAACTATCAATATAAAAAGCATTACCCAAGGGTCAACAAAAGTCACCTGTTCATTAGTTTTAAAAACTATGCTCATCCATATTTTACAAATCTTATATCATGATTCCATAATGACTCATTTGGAGATCATTTACCAATGCTATATATGGTGGATAAAAATACATTTTATCATATTAATAAACAAACTATATATTTATAGCTTTGTTCAAACTATATCCACTTTAATCATATTTATATCCATAGCATACACCAAATACTAAATGAGATAAAATAAAATTATATAGTCACATTTGGATCTCCAAATCCTTGTAGCCAAATTAATGACTACTATATTACACATTCTCAATAGAAGATTTTATTTTCATATTAGAATATTTTATTTTCATATTAGAATAGTAACTATATTATAAAAGCTTTTGCTTTCCCACTATTCTACTTTGACTAGAAGAATTATCATACAAATAATTTTTAACTTATATCATTTCTAGTTAAAACCACTTCTATATTGATAATAAATTTTGTAAAATAGTCCAACTTTTTCTTTCATAAAACCGACATAAATTCATGTGACAAATAATAAAATAGGTTAAATACTCATAATTTTGTTTAACCTTTTTAATGTGGACTACCAAAATATGTAACAGTTTATGGTTGTTTTAAGCAAACCAAAATGATCCACCTTATATGTCCATCTATATAATAAACTTTCATTGAGTTTATTATATATATAATTGCCAATAAACATATATATTTTGCATAGTCATAATTATTCATGAAAGATCCATATCATAAGCCACCAACAATATACAACAAACATGAATCACAAGGCCAATATAATAATTTATAATTAAAGTTTAGTAGTAACTTTTTCAAATATCTTTGCAGACATCTCATTGTAAACTATAGAGACTTTAATACAACTTAATAACTATCCAAAAATCAAGGATTTTACACATAGATAATTAATTTAAATAAAAGTTCACAAAATATACATGGATGTAGAGCATTATGAAAACTTGAGCCACCATTAATTGTCTTTTTATCACTTCAATTTATTTGCATTACAAATTTAATTAAATATATAAAAGAAAAATATGTACATGATGCTCCATAACATGCCTTTTACACGTATGATTTTTATTCTTGCCATGTCATCCCAAACATTTGTATCTTAACATGCTTTATGTTAGGCAATGGTTTATTAAGTACTAGGTCTTGTATACTCCTTCACCTTCAATCAAATTTCTCGTAAAATTACACAAATAAAATTTTAAAATTATTAGTACGGGGGGAACAAAAAATATAAGAAATTGACGAAGGCTTCAAGGTGTGCAGCAATGCCACTTTCTTTAAGGTTTTATTCGCCCTCACCATTAATTAGGTATGCAAAAGAGTTACCAGCGTATAAACCTTGAGGATACAATAAAGCTCTACGATTGACAGCGTTTTGCGTTGATGACATAAATCTACTATGCACTAAATAGTATGTGACAAAACTACCGAAATTTTATTTGTACTTTTCTATCTATTTTTCTATGTATATTTTTCAAATGAGAGAAATTCTATTTATAGGCAAATAAATTTCTCTTCATGTAGACATAACTTTTTCAAATATATGTCCATTTAGATAGTCACGCCATTTGATAAAAAACTAAGAGACATTACTCTTAATTAAATAATTGAAAGATATTACTTTGAAGACATGACCTTTTATTATTTGGAAAATGTTCCAACAAGATTAAGGGAGCAAACGGAAATAGTACTTTACAAATTTCCAATAAGAATAATCACTTGGGAATGTCACCGCATATATATGTGTATATATACATGTGTGTGTGTGTATATATATATATATATATATATATATGCAAATCTAAATGCATGGCATAACTGTAGCCATCAATCAGTTTTGTTGTCCCAAATGAATGTTACTTATTTGATTAGATAGAATTTGATACACCATCACATTCACATCTAATACTAGAATATCTTCTTATAGCTGTTTACATAGGCATTGAACTATTTCTCAGACATGTCATCTAGAAAGAAGAATGTTCGTCATCGTGAATTCTATAGCATTCAATCAAAGGATCCTGATGAACATCTTTGTCATGATCTTAAGGTCTGTTAGTATTATTTCATAATTTTATACTGTGTCCTAGGTAGATCTTAATGTAAGTCGTACCTTATCTCGAGCAAAGTGGTCTCATTGAAATCATCCCTCTGGCCTCAAAGTTAACTAATAAGAAAAAAAAAACTCTAGTTTCCTTAGCTAACTACTTTCTAGATTTGCATTTCCCTTGTAGCTAAGAATATAAAAAGTGCATTCATAAGGTACACCATATAGTAGCAATTCCTTTTTAGGGCCAGGATGCAGCATGTGTGTTGTTGATATCTCACTTATTTTCTAACATCAATCAAACCTGAATGTAGTTATTCTAGTCAGAGGTTTGCAGTTGTACTTTGCATAACACGAATATTCACTTCTGCGCCTATATACATGATGTACCCACTATATATGTAATTGGAAAATACTAATTGTTCAGAATGTTAGAAAATCAAGCATATAAATGCCAATTAATCATAATACTATTTCTTAAAATAATCTAAAAATGAAAGCCACGCATCGATCTTTGCTAGACTAAGTCATAATAATAATAATAATAATAATAATAACAATAATAAGATTTTTGGTGGTGACTTTCATCTCCTCAACTCGTGAAAGGTAAAACATATATAGCAATGACGAAGAATTAGATTATCAAAGTGTTCAGATATTGCAGAAGACTCCTTACTTCAACGCTAACCACAAGGAAGAGTGTGCAAGTGGTGGGCAGGGCACCCCTTAGAGTAAGTGGGGGCTAACTTATGATCTTTTATCAACTACTGCTACCAAATCTTTTCTCCAAAGCTCTTTATATACACACATACATTAACCTAAAAGACGAAATCGCAATAGGAGATGCAGGTTTCTTTAAGTGCTCATGAATTAAGCTTCGATGGAAAGTTCTCATTCTTCTCTTTTCCTTTCTATTGTGTGGTATGGACCAAATTCGTTCCTTATTTTACCTTTGCCTAATGTGAAAAATTCCCTCAATTTAAGCACTTTTTTTTTTTTTAAAATGACCATCAAATTACTAAAATAATTTTAAATGCCAATTATATATAGATGCATTAGTGGAAATTGAAAAATGAATTGAGTTTGAAGTAGCACGAGAGATTCAAAACCAAACACAAAAGATCCCAGAGACTCATGGGAGAGGAAGGAAGGTCAACAGTTTGAGGGATGTTCTATCAGCCATGAGTGGCAGGGTGGCCAAGCTCGAGGTGACCGTCGGAGATATGCGGGAGAACTTTAAAATTGTGGAAAGCCACATCGAAGAGCTAGATTCCGTAGGGAGAAGCTTAAAGGAGAGATGCAAGATGCACTTAACTCGACGATAGACATTCTTTCTCAGAAGAATGATACCTTCGAAGCTGTGGTGAAGGCCATGAAAAAAGAAAATGGAAGAGCTCACAGGGGAGCTCTTATCATGCCAAATATCCTAAGGGTAAGATAGGTAAAAATGGTGAAAAAGTCCATAACGGCGGCGTCACAAGATTGGGTGGGAGAAAATATCATGCCAAACGCTCTAAAAAAGTAGACATGGTTCATTAATCCCACATCAAAAAAGAAAGAGAAGGTCTTTAGGCATATAAATGGGTGCGTTGCATATCCCATTAGGCATGTTTTTTGGGAAAAGGGTAATGGCAACCTTTGACCATCTGATTTCATGCGAGTGCTCCAATTGGTTGGGCAGACAGAGTGGACCAATTGTGACTCTACGTCGAACACCCCAAGGGTGAAGTAGGCAAAAATGATGGAAAAGCCCGTGACAAAGGCGCTACGAGATTGGGTAAGGGAGAATGTTACTCTAAACGTTCTAAAAAATTAGGTAAGATGCATTAATCCCATACCAGATAAGAAAGAAAACTTTTTTAAAAAGTAGGCAGAAAGTACACTACACATACATGATTTTTAGGAAGAGAGTAATAATTTCGTGACAAGATTAATATTTAAAGTAGACTTCACTTTAACCAAAACGTCGAGATAATAGTTCTTTTTTCGTAAGATATGTTGAAAGAAACATAAATATTCCCTTTTTCTTAAGCTCCTGGATGCTTGTTAAACTGTCAAGGGCCAAGGAGATAGAATAATGATACATGCCGAAAGCATCAAATGAATAACAACTCAAATAATTATTAAAATGAAAAAAAATTAAGAATCGAGATTTGCGACAATTGTGACAAATTATTACTGATTCTTACATGTGTATATTTTGCTAATTAGTCAATTATCCACAATTATCCTAAACTATATACTAATATTCATCCTAAGCCATAAGTCACATGTAATTAATTAGGATTATATGAAGTACGCGGTAATAGTAATTCCATTTGAATTTTGAAAAGCAATGGAAAAAATAGAATAATGATAATAATTAAAGAATAGTAATAACGTCATAAAAAGAAGTAATAATAGCATTAATTTATTAGTTTTATTTTATTTTATGAAAAATATACATTTTTTTATAGACCCTTGAAAACTGCTGCGCATCATCAACCTTATTTATAATGTAATCAAATTTTTTTGTTAAATAATTATTAATTAAGGAAATTAAAAGAAAAAGGTGGGGGCTGGGTTGGCTGGCTGGAATGGACCTTGGAGTCTTAGACCAAGCTTAAAGCCCCTGCGTTGTAGGAGTAGAAGGGCCCACGGGGCTCAGCTCAGATTTGGCCAATTTTTAATTTGACCTCTTTATTTTATCTTAACTTTGCGGCAAGAAACGTAGAAAACGAATATCCGAATAATCATCTCATGATTCTCAAAACTAAACCCCAAAAGCCCAACCGAAAAGAAAAGAAACCCTTTGCTTTTCCTTGTCTTTCTCAAATTCCGAATTCTTTCTTACGCCCTCCCCAAGAGACCCATTTGCGTGTAGGACCCACTGCTGCATTTTGTACTACTATAAATATGCCTCTGCTCCTCTTTTCAGTTTCAATTTCGGATCCAAAACGAAGTTCCTTGCTTTTCGTAGTTCCCTCATATATTCGCTTTCTTAAACAGAACTTTCTTTGACCTTCCCAAACAGAATCCAATTGGGGACAACGCCCAAGTGAAAAAAAAAAAAAAAAATGAAGATGCAAATTGAATCCAAGAAGAAGAGCCTAGAACCTATTAAGTTTCTTTGCAGTTATGGAGGCAACATTCTCCCTCGGTCTACCGATGGCAAGCTCCGTTACGTTGGCGGACTTACAAGAGTTCTCTCCGTTGATCGTTCTATTTCATTTACAGGTTCATTTTGTGCTTAGACACTGTTTTCCTTTCCTTTTTCTTTTTCTTTCATTCATGTCCTAAACATTATTCAACTATTTCGTTTCTTGGCAGAGCTCATGGTGAAACTCGTTGAATTCTGTGGATATTCGGTAACCTTGAGGTGTCAATTACCCAACGGCGATTTAGATACTTTAATTTCGATAAAGTCGGACGAGGATTTAACCAACATAATCGCTGAGTACGATGAAGCGGCGTGGACGTCAACATCTGCTCCGTCAAAGGTTCGAGCAATCCTTTCACCCCCAAAGTCGTTCAAGAATATCTCTCCTCCTCCGTCAAATACTTCCAGCGTCAACATTTCCTTGTCAAAATCGTCCGATTCAGGTTCTCCACTGGAAGCCAGATTCTGTCTCTGGAGTTTCACTCGGCCACCGCCGATGGAGTATCCCGTCAGAGCTTTTTACCTGCAGCAGAATCCGATGGCTTTCTTTAACGCTTCCTGTTCTAATTGCTGGCATTGAAACCAGAAACATAGAATCCAGAAGGGAAGAAAGCCTAAAGAGATAATAGTGTAGAAACAATTATACGATATAAATGATAGCGATTAAGTATATAAAGGGAAAAAAAAAATTGATGAGTGGAATTTCGCAACTTTTTTCCTGGTGCGTTTGGATTGTAAAGTGAGATTTGAGAAGTATTTTTTTTTTTTTTTAAATTGATGAATGACTGAAGAGGTTTTATATTTTTCTGCCCAATTTTGAGTTTTAATTTTTTTTAATTTCCCGAATTTAGCACAAATTGAATTTTCGGGTGTAGGGCTGGGCCAATTGTCCCGTGCGCGGTTTTGACTTCCAAATTAGGTAATGACAGTAGTGAATCATGTTTGGAACGGAAGATATTTGCAGCGGCTGACAATTATGGATATCAGTTAGTTGAGTTGTATTAGTCGAACTGTCGAAGGACAAAGGTAAGAAGTTGATTTGTTAGTCAAAATAAAATAGGTAGTGCCATTTGTTTTTGGTATTGTTATGGAATTTAGTTTTTGTTATTTAGAAATTCGGATGGCATTGCAGCAGCTGCAGGTGAAAGGTTAACTGGTTAAGGAAGGATGGGATGGGATAAGAATGAGATGCTATATGTGTATGTATGATATGGTGATGGTGTGGATGAGATGGTGAAGAATTGCGTGCTGATCTCACCTCCTGCATTGAACTTGGTTGATGGGAAGAAGGGGAAAAAAGGAAAAAAGAAATAGATGAGGAAGAGTAGAAAACGTGTGTGACAGACAGACAGACAATTCTATATTTCTATTTCTAACAACCATAAATAATGCAGTCGCCGCCTGGGTGTGTATGACTATAACTTAGCCCTCCAACTGCAATGGTTGAAGCTGAAGTCCATGGGTGAGCCCTGCCTGCCAAGATGGTCGATTGGAAACTAGTTAGAATTAGTAACCCATAATACCCAATTCCATTTGGCAAGTTGGTTCATTTGGAACTTCCAAATTTTAGTTATGCTTATGGCTATGTGTCAAGTCAATCAACTCTTGTGGAGTGGACGTCAAGTGAACAATGTTTAGCATTATTATACGTCGGTCAGCGTAAACTTGTGCTTATATTATAGCCTCCTCTCTTAGTCTAATATATTTTGCTTATACTTTAAAATTTAATAATTAAACCTGAAAGCAAGTAAATGTGCAAAAACTAAAAACCTTCCTTTACAGGCTGATGAATCAAGCAATAAGAGACAACCACATAATTTATAATTTCATTCATATATATATATATATATATTCATATGATGATTAACATGACACTTTCGAATTAGGATATATATATATATATATATAATTACTGAGGTTTACTTGGATTCACTTTTTTTTCTTTTTGTCATAAGACAATTCATAGTTCAGGTTCTATTAACATTAGCTTGGCTAAAAATTTTAAAGTTACTAAGAATTTTATTTTTCACTCAACATAATTTTGTAGTCGAATCAAAATATTGAACCATGTGTTAATGTCAGAAGAATAACAGGAAATTATCTTAAAATAGCTTGATGCAATATGTGTCTTCATTTTTTATTAAATAGAGATTTATAATTCCAATAGGCAAAGATGTCTAATGAGTTGGTTCTTTCAACCAGTTCAAAAGTCTCACTCATTTCTTTTTCACCCAACATAATATTGGCAATTATTTTTCTAATAACAACAAGATAATATTGGCAATTATCCTGAGATCCTCAGTCTGAGCATTAATTTCCCTGATTTGAGGGAACTTCTTGACACGCTTGGTGAATTGACCGACCTTAAATTGCTCAGTAAAAACAAAATTCATGCTCTTCCTGCTGATACATTGGTCGGCTTGACAGCCTGACAAAACTCAATGTGGAACAAAATCCTCTCGTTATTCCACCTTGGGAAATAATAAACCTTGGGGTTGATGCTGTCAAGATTTTCATGGCTAAGAGGTTTCTCGACATACTCGTTGAGGAAGAAAAAAAACTGCATGGGAGAAGTAAATGAAGAGGGACAGAGTGGGTGCTTCACACGCTGTACCTCTTGGTTGAAGAAGTATGTTTCAGACGTTGGTGGAAGTGTCTCAGATTACCTTGGAGCTGCTGGAGGATCTTCTACGGACCTTTGTCTTGATGAGCAGCGGTGATTTCATAGTCCATTATTACTTTCAGTTTGATGTCAACTTTAATTATTGAAGGGTTCTTTTTTTTATTATTATTTTGTAATTTTTTCTCTTAAGCTTCAATTCTACCTTTAGGGTTAAGCAGCTAACAATTTCTTGTTCTGATTCTGGTATGCGATTTTGCAGGAAAATAATTTGGGAAGAACCGTGCTCTCTCTCTCTCTCTCTCTCTACACATATATATATATATATATATATATATATACACTCACATATAGAAGAGCAAACCCAGCCCAGCTCAGCCCACCACAATCAACGTAAATACTAGTAGTAGAAGTACTAGTACTTCGCTTTGATTTGCATTTCCCCAAACGCCCCATGTCCATGTGCATCTTAAACTTGGCACTTTGCTTTTCCAAACCTCCATTGAATATGGCCGCCAACCTCATCATTTTATTCCGATCAGCACTCCCAATCCCAATCGTTCATCATATGATATTTAAATGATCCGCTTAGACTGTTCCCCTTCACTCCAAATCAAATAAGTTGGAGTTCAAAAGCCCAAAAGGCAAGCACTAGGGATGGGATGGGATGGGATGGGTGGGCTGGGCCATATTTTCTATATTTCAGTTTCTTTATCTGAAACATGTCCAAGCGATCATGCCAAAACGCAATGAACGGATTGCGGTTGCTTAATCACGTTGGTAAGCAGGTAACGTCATAATAATAATAATAATAGTAAGCTTTATCCATAACCACGCAGCTATCCAACGGAATTATTAAATACACATCCTTAGGCCTCCTAGACTAGAAACGTAGTTTCTTCGGAGAAAAGAAAAGGCCGAAGAGATAAAGTCAATGAAATTTCTGATTGGCTAAGCTACACGTGACGCTATAGATAAATAAACCCAAACCCACCAAGAAATAAGCTTACCTTAGTATTATCTGTGTCTTCGATCGAAAGAAAGTTGAAACGGAAAGAGCTTCCGCCAGAAGGAACTCCGCGGCTTCCGATCCGTATTTACTCGGCCTCCCCTGCCGACTCCCATTCCCATACATACAAATTAGAAAAAAAAAAAATCAAAACCTCAGCCATCATCTCCTATTTAATTGTTTGGGACATTTATTTTTACCTTTTCTAGGTTTAGGGTTTCCTTTCAGATTTACACTTTCTTTTAGCGCTGATATTATTAATCTCCTAAGGCTAAGAAATGGAATCCAATCTCGTCATCAAGGTTTGTTTCTTTATAACAATTCGATCCTTCCTTTTCTGCCTTTTTCATTTCCTCTCATAATTGTAATTTTGCCATACACAACACTGCAGCAGGTGCTGGACTTTTGACTTGATAAAAACTGCTCCTTGTCCTGTTACTTATTTATTTATTGTTGTTTTGATTTGTGATTCTCGCGTACAATGAACGCTTTTTGCCCTTTAAATTCTGAGTTGATTTCGTGAATATCAATCATGCACGTATTGTAATTTTAATGTCATTTTTATGATGAATTCAACGCTAATTCTTCTTTCAAAATCTTTCAATGGATTTCTTCTTTCCCTTATTATTTAATTTTACCGATTCATGAATTTTAATCTGTTGTTAGACCTTGATACTTTGATTAGTTATTATTTTCCTTATCCTCTCTTTTTTTTGCTTTGCAAATGTTATGGATATAGGTTAAGTATGGAGATACTCTACGGCGTTTCAATGCTCGAATTGTTGATGGTGAACACCTGGATCTTAATATGGCTGGACTGAGGGCCAAAATTATTGGGCTTTTCAATTTTCCTTTTGATACTGAACTTACTCTGACTTATATTGATGAAGATGGGGATGTTGTTACCCTTATTGATGATGCTGATCTATATGATGTGATGAGGCAACGCCTCAAATTCTTGAGGATTGATGTGCAGCTGAATAATGATAAGCTTGGTAAACCTTATGCCGGATCAAGTGGTAGTTCTACTCCCTTGAGATCACCAGCTGTTCAGCCTCCATTGGCAAGCTTTAATTCGGGTGCTGCTGATGTTTTGAAATCTGTGCCAGAGCCTCTTCGTGATGCTCTAAGTGAAATTTTCTCAAGGCTATCCTTTGATGTTGCTTCGAAAGCTTCATCTGCTAGTCCATTGTTGGGTGAGTTTGTGGACTGCTTGTCTAAGATGGGACAATCCTATCTGAGTCCTGTTGCTCAATCTGGGGCTGCTGCTGGTTCAAGCATTCCTGTTGGATCTGCTGAGAGCCCTTCTGCCCCATCTGCTCCAAGTGACCCAGATCCTTTAAGGGATGATCGTTTACAAGGAGTTTTACCAAAATTTAAAGCTGTTGATTCAAGTTGCGAGGCTAGCAAGGAAGCCAACACTGGAAATGATACAAGAGGTGTGGATGTGCCTGCTATTTCTGATTCGGCTGCTGTTGATTTGAATGTTAACCCTCCTTATGATGCCAACCAGACTGGATACACTACCATGTCCTCTGGACCATCTGCATATAACAATTTTGCTTGTAATGACAAGAGAAAAACAAAGGAGAACAACAGTCAGGGCAAAGGGAAGAGTGTTGGCAATGATGCATCAACTCCCTTTATAGATGCTACAAAGGAATATTATCCCGTCAATGAGATGGGTATGGATCCTTTGAATGAATGTCCCTTCAGTGGAGTGCCTATAGCAAATGGCCCTGTTGTGCCTCCTTTTTTTTACCATCCCTTTAGTCCAAGTAAAAGGAGCTCTGTTTCAACTGATGGAAATGTCATGTTTGGTACATTCCACAAGGGAATTCAGTGTGATGGTTGTGGGGTTCTTCCCATTATTGGACCTCGGTTCAAGTCCAAAGTGTAAGAAACGTTATTAAGCACTGATTACTCCTTTCTGGAGGTATTTTTGTTATTACCGTTGCTTACCTAACTTCTCTTTACTTGGGAATGCAGAAAAGACAATTATGATCTCTGCAGCATATGCTTTTCCAAAATGGGAAATGAAGCTGATTACATCAGAATGGACAGGCCTGTGCATTACCGGCATCCATGGTCTTTCAGGGCATCGAATGATCGTGTAATTTTCTTTACCTATTTGTTTCTTAAGTGTTATCTGCTTTTCAATGTCATGGGATATGTTTTTATTTATAGATTCCAAGGATTGGTTGCCCGGCACTTCCACATGTCTTGAGGAATCGTGTACTGAAGTCAGCTCGGTCTAAGCTTGAAAGTCGCTTCGTCTTGGATGTCAATGTACCGGATGGGACTGTGATGGCTCCATCTACGCCATTTATAAAGATATGGCGGATGCACAACAATGGTACTCTGCCATGGACTCGCGGCATGCAACTTGTCTGGATTGGGGGGGACAAGTTAACATATGCAACGTCAGTTGACATAGAGGTAGAGTGTATTGTCTGTTGCATTAATTGCAAGGTGTTGTTTCATGTGTATTCAGTAACTTCATAATGATTTCATTGCTGTGCTTGATTATATGTTGGTCTTCCCAACTTATGACAGATTCCTGCTGATGGTGTGCCTGTTGATGGGGAACTGGACATTGCTGTTGATTTTACTGCACCAAAGTTGCCTGGTCGATATGTTTCTTACTGGAGGATGGCATCTCAATCCGGCACAAAGTTTGGACAACGTGTTTGGGTTCTCATCCATGTAAGTCTTGTATTTTCTAGAAGGTTGATATGCTTTTAGAGCTTTAATCTCTTGACAGTTAAGTTGCTTATGATTGCAATTTGTTAATGCAGGTTGATGCTTCCCTGAATGATACGATTAGTGATAACCTTCAGGGCTTGAACCTGAATTTGCCCCCAGAAAGCAGTGGCCCAAAAGAATCTGAGATTGTAGATATGAATGTTGATTTTGTTACGGAGCTTTGCAATGCTAATGCAGGTTCTGCGCCAGTGAAGCCCATGGTTTCTGAACAGTCAACAAAGGAGCAGAAAGTAAACAATAGTGATGTCCCAACCCCTGTTCCTGCATCTTCTTCATCTGTGACATATCCCATCATTGATCAAGGTGTTGTAGTACCTATTTCCCGACCACCTACACTATCTTTAGCTGAGGCATATCCCATCATAGACCAAGGTGTCTCAGTCCCTGCTTCCCCACAAAATGCTCCTTCATCTGTGTCTTATCCTATCATTGATTTCTCAGAAGCAGCTCCCGCTGGACCCTCTCAAGTGCCATCTCCTGCGATAAGCGTACAAGCACCATCTCCTGCAATAAGCGTACAAGCACCTACTCCAGAGGAGGCTGTTGAGCAGACTCTACTTATGGAACTTGAAGATATGGGATTCAAGCAGGTTGATTTGAACAAGGATATTTTGAGGATGAATGAATACGATCTGGAGAAGTCTGTTGATGATCTTTGTGGAGTAGCTGAATGGGATCCGATCCTGGAGGAGCTGCAGGAAATGGTAAATTGTGTGCAGGAACTGAGGTCTTCCTCTTTTTTTTTTTTTTTTTTAATCTCTTGTTGGTGACGATGAGTTTCTTGTGGGTGGCAGGGTTTCTGCGATGCGGACATGAACAAGAAGCTGCTGAAGAAGAACAATGGGAGTATCAAGGGAGTTGTAATGGATCTTCTAACCGGAGAAAGGGATTATTAATTAAGGATGATGGTTCTTTCTTTCTGGGCTTTATTATTACATAAAAATAAATAAGTGAAGTGTGCATCTAGAGGAGCCTATCCTTGTGACTTAGCTGCTTTTAGTTTTTAGTTTTGGAGGGGGTATTTTCAGCTGCTCCTGTCATCTCTGCTGTAGTATATGGATGGGCCCAAAGAGGTGCAAACATTGTGCTGTTTATTTGAAGCCTATGGGCTATTACTATTTATGTTATGTATATATAAAAATAAATATATATATATATTTCAAATTTCTTTTGGCCTTAGATTTGTGTTGGAAAAAAAAAAAAAAAAAAAGAGGTAGGAAACACATAATAATATTATTTAGAAAAGGTGTATATTCTACTATATTCCACGACAGTCTACGCTCCTTAGAAGTAAGTAAATCTGAAATCGAAAAATGGAGCCTATAATCATTCATATCCATCGAACACTGGCGTCGAAAATGTACGATTCCGTTGAGCAGAAGATGGGGCAGGCAGCTGCAGGTAGTATTATTATATTTCTGCATTTTAATCCCCCTTTAAAATAGACAACCAAAAAAAATCCAAGCCTCCATTGGGATTGGCCCATTTTATCTTCTTCTTCGTTTTGACAATCTCTCATTTAATGTCTTTGTTTCTAACAACTAACTATTAATTCACCTTTTTTTTTTTAGCACCTGAAATTCGTTACTAAATAATAGGAAAAATGGAAATTAGATAGGCTACCTCTTTTTGTATTATGTCATGATCCATCGAGTCTTGAGTTTGTTGAAGAGCGTTAATTGCTAACATATATACTACAATTTTATCCTCACGAGATAGTCACTTTATTTATTCATTTACCTGTAAGTATATTAGTATCTGTGATCATGTATATCATATTTGAATATTTATTATTTTATTTATTTTAAAAATATGTAATTGCATATTTTATAAATAATTATTATTAATAAATGCATTAATATGTAAATTTTATTCAAAGTTTAAATTCATTGATTAATTATTTTTAGTTTTAATATAAAATTAAAATTTATAATAATAAAAAAATTCACTATAAATTTTAACTCTTTTAAGTTTTTATTAAAAGAATCATTAAAATTTTAAAAATCAGGTAATTTAATATAAATTTTATTTATCATCATATAAATATATATATATATATAATAAAAGCTTTTAATGAAATTAAAATTGTTACTTAAAAATTAGATAAGTCTTATTAATATCAAAAAAATATTTACAATGATAATTTAAAAATACAATGATTACTTATGACTATTTTCGCTGGATTTTTCATGTTTGTACTTTTATATATATTATGGATTTAAATTCATAATATATTTTACTTTTTATTATTTTTAATCAAATATGATAGTGTCTACCAAATTTAATTTTTTTTATAATAATAATAATGTATTGTTATAGTATGTAATATTATAGAAGTAAGTTGATAACAAAAGTAATAGGAATCCTATTACAATGTGTTTGGTTTACCGTAATAAGAATCCTATTATAGTCATATTCTAGCGTACTATAATAATGCGATTTTTTGGTTCACAAAATGGTTGTTTATCGGAATAAACTATTACGGCCTTATTCTGAGCAATCATTGAAGAGCCATTCTGAGCATCCTACTGAATAGCTATTTCTACTTTAAGCGGAATAAGAAATCGTTTTAGGAGGAGATTCAAATCTCATACTGTTCTATTTCACCGAACCAAACTATCGCATACAGCTATTCCATTCTAATTCCACAAAATAGTAATTCCTTATAGCTTTATTCTATACCAACGAATCAAATATAATGTTAATAACTAGAAGAGAGGTTGATAGTGATGGTAATTAGTAAGCAAATTTGTTTTTAATAATAATGAGATAAAAAGAGAAGAGGTGAGGAGAAAGAGGGCAGCTGCTAACCATTGACTACGTCAATATGCGCCTATCCTCATCCCTGTCCCTATGGAAAAGCAAGGCTGAGCAAAGCTACACCTCATTGCAACATGGCACTTAGAAGTAGATGAAATTCGAGTAGTTAAGTAGAAGGCAGGTAATACTCCAAATAGCCATGGCCATAGGCACAGGCATTAGGCAGTGGAGTCGATGGCCATTCTTATTTAATGGGGAGGGGGATGGACTCCCCAATGTATTGAAATGTAATGTAATGTAATGCTTAACAAGTGGAAAAGAATATATGAGTTTCCACGTGCTCTGTGTATTTCACAAAGATCTCTCTCCATTCTCTTTATTCAATCCTCTCCCATGATTCTGTCTGTCTCTAGTGTAGTCCTAGCCGAGATCGACCCTGTTGTTTTGTCTACTCTGAACTCTTAAGCCCCTCCCCCTGCCCCTGTTCCCTTCCCAATTCCCATATAACCAGTAAAAGATTTAAAATGAACTCCATTCCCCCCCCCCCCCCCCCCCCGTTTATTTTATTCATATTTTGAAACTCTCTCCTCTCTTTGATTTTATAGTTTTAAGACCCTTAAAACTAAAAATGTAAAACAAGAGAGAGAGAGAGAGAGAGAGAGAGAGAGAGAGAGAGATAAATTGAATTTCATGAAGATTGAAGAGTAGATTTGATCTTCTCCTTCCCTTTCCCCATGAATATGAATTTTCATATGAAATCTTTGGAGTTTGGACTTTCAACTTTTCTCTCTTTGCTTTGATTTGCTTTGCCATCGGTTGGGCATCTAACTCTCCCTATCTACTTTTCTCCCTCTTTTACTACAGTACAGTACATTAAACTACACTACACGTGGGGTTCCTTTCTTTTGCCTCCTTTAGTTCGGGGTATCTTCCTAAAGGATCTAACCCTTTAAAATTAAACTTCTGAAAATTTAATTCTTGAGAACATGGGTTGGCAGTGGTTTTATCAAAAAGAGAATATAAGAAACATACACCCAAACAAAGCATGTCTCGTGTAGCTTCTTCTTCTTCCTCTCTCTCTCTCTCTCTCTCTCTCTCTCTCTCCCTCTCTCTCTCTCATAGATTATCCAGGTACTGTCTTTGGTGAATGAGCATTGAAAAAGTTTCCCTCTTTTCGAGTTGGTGATATTTGTTTTTTTTAACTATTTACTAAAATGGTAAGCATTTATGATGATTACTTGCTTGATAGATATAAATGTTTGAGCTCTTTCCTCTTTTAGAATTATGGCATCTAGCAGTGATATTTGTTTTTTTTAACTATTTACTAAAATGGTAAGCATTTATGATGATTACTTGCTTGATAGATATAAATGTTTGAGCTCTTTCCTCTTTTAGAATTATGGCATCTAGCAGTAGGTTGTACACGGCTGATGAGTTCAAATTGGATGCAACATGGTTGATTGATCCAAAGCATCTCTTTGTCGGTCCAAGAATTGGAGAAGGAGCTCATGCTAAAGTCTACGAGGGCAAGCAAGCTTGCAACATCCTTTAAAAGTTCAAGTTTTTGCTCTCTCTTTAGCAAATTCAGTTACTCCATCAACATTTTGTTCTTTGTTTGTTCAACACCCACCAATTGGGAATTAGTAATCTTTCTGATTTATTTGCTGGTTTTTAGTTTAGCTATTATTCCACGCATTAACGTCTAAATTATGTTATTTCCTTTCCCCATTTTTCTGAAACTTTAATTTGTTTCTCAAACAGAAACTGGGAACACCTAAGTCTTCTTGTAAATAGTCAAGAATTGCATTGAATTATACTTAGCTGTAGCTGGATTGAGATCTTAAACCAAATTTGTGCCCGTTTTATCTGTAATTAGATTTTCCATTTTATTTGAAACAATGTCGCCTTATCTCACTCAATATTCTCTATTTTTTCTCCCCTTTTTGGTTTTATGGGATACGTTGCAGCTATAGAAACCAGACAATTGCGATTAAAATAATTCATAAGGGAGAAACTACTGAGGACATAACCAAGAGAGAAGGACGGTTTGCAAGAGAGGTTGCAATGCTGTCTAGGGTGCAGCACAGGTTGGATTGGATTCAGTCCTCTTAGTCTAGTTGCATTTCTGATTACTAAGTCGTAAAGATATTTGAGTACTTGTTGCAATTACAAATAGTTTCTCCTAATTCTAGCTCTGAGTGAATGTTGAACCCTTGTGTTTAACAGTTTATTGGTGCCTGCAAGGAGCCCGTGATGGTGATAGTTACTGAACTGGTGGGTGGGACTCTACGAAAGTATCTGCTGAACATGCGGCCAAGTTGCTTAGACATGCGTGCTGCTATTGGTTTTGCGCTGGATATTGCTTTTGCTATGGAATGCTTGCATTCCCATGGGATCATACACCATGATCTGAAGCCTGGTAATCCTCTCATTTTATTTCAAATTAAGTTGATTGTGTGGATAAGGTTTGTACTCTGCAATATGGAGACATACACCATTTGAAACGGAGGGAGCATCTTTTAAGTGAACTAATTTCTTGATTGTTGGTGGGCTTTATTGAAATCTTTCATCTCTAAGAACTATGAAGGGATGCAAAAAGATTATGTAGTGAATGCTATGTTTTTGTGTTGATCTGTTAGATGTGTGATTTCATGGAGGATACCCATGTGAAAAGGGGGAGGGAAGATTAAGAAGTGTGAGGAAAGTATTAAATGCAGTTCAGGATTTAGAATGAAAAGATGGTTGAGAGGGTATATTGACTTGCAATTTTTTTATTGCATACAATTCCTATGCAGTTGTTCGGTGTCAGGGACACCTCTAAAATCCCCTTATAGTATTATTTAAGTAAAAATCGATTGCACCCAATAGAATTGAAGAAAAAGCCATGGATTTTCTTCAGAAGGACATCAAATTGAATCTCTTCCAAATTTTGGATCCACTCTTTCTGTCAAAGATAATTAGTAATTACAATAGGTGCCAAATCATTAGTCTTAAGGCTATTAAGCTGGAGTATTGATTGTTATAGGATGTGGAACTAGAGCCTCTGGTTTTGTTGTCTGGTTATACGTGTCTTCTATGTTGCTGCTCTGCTTTACTTGTATAATTGCTACAATTAAAATACTAACATTTAACTTAAGGGACAACCAGCTGTTTTATTGGTTGCAACGTGCATTAATCTTGTTTAACTAGAAGTTACGCACATCCACCTTTACTGCCCCCTCAAACGGGGGGAAATACAAAACTTGATTGGTCTGTGCCATATGAATGATTGAACATAGCATTGGGAGGGCATGATTTTGACATTTAAACTTACATAGTTACATGTTAGCTTGAATTTTCAATGTATTTGGATATTCTCTCTGCAAAAAACTTGTTTCTGACAGCATATAATAAAACAGTTAAACTAGCGGATTGTGGCTTAGCAGACAAGGAGTCGTTGACAGAGATGACGACCGCTGAAACAGGAACATACCTTTGGATGGATCCAGATGTACTTATCTTTTAACTCTTAGTTTGTTGTTCAATCCATTTCCTACCAAACCACTAATTAAATCTTGGTTGCGTGGCTAAAATATGGAAGTTGTACATTACTGTCACATTAAGGCATGGAGAAAAGAAGCATTACAACCATAAACTGGATGCCTACAGCTTTGCAATTGTGCTGTGGGAGCTCTTGCACAACAAATTACCATTTTAAGGCATGTAAATCTCGAGGCAGCAAATGCAGCCGCTTTTAAGGTAATAAGTAATTAACTCTCGTTTACTATTTCCATCTTGTTATACTGATTGATTAAAGTTGCTGTGATCTAAAACTTTTCCTATTTCTACTATTGTTAAATGTAGCTGATGTTTTGCTAATAAAGAATGTGAGGCCTTGTGCTGAAAACCTGCCAAAGGAATTGGCCATCATTCTAATGTCTTGTTGGAAGGATGACCCAATTGTTCGTCCTAATTTCATTCAAATAATCCAGATGCTCCTAAATTATCTCTCTGGTGGCATTTCTCCTCCTGAACCAGTTATTCCTCCTTGAATTTTTGCCTCAGAGAACATCATCTTGCCACTGGAATCTCCAGATACAAGCTCTTTGATGGGAGTGTGTAATGACTCTGGGAAAACCCCCAAACGCTAACGGAAGGCTATTGGATCAAATGACAAAGACATTGTTGAGAAAAAGATGGCTTTTCCCGGATGAAATGAAAATTGGATTCATGTAAGAGGAGAAAGGTTTCCCATTACTTAGCCGGAAAGATATGTGGCGATGAAATAAGGATTAAGTGGAACGGAATTGGCTGGGTGGTAGAGTTGTTTCTTCTTCTACTTTGATCGGCGCTATTAGTTACTTAGCAATACATGAAATAACAAGAAACTTTCTTTTCAATGTGGGAATCAAAAGAAGCCGAGGGGGATAAGGCTCTATTGCCTGACGAGCACACTTTGATAACATCAACGATAATTTTTTTTTTTTAGATTAATAAATTACTCAATTTTATGTGAAAGTGCAGCTCAGTTGGATAAAAGCAAATGTGGTATCGATCTGATTTACTGTCATTTTCCTCTGAGTGCTTATAATTCATGGTTGGGAGTAATTGGCTTTTATCGTCATTGACTAAAACTTGGGAATTGGTCAGTTGAGGGGGTGGGGGGGGGGAGGAGGATTAACGCTTTTTAATGATAAGATGTAGGAATTTCGACTCTTTTTCCCTGTAAAAATGGGAGAAAGAAATTGTGTATGATTTGTACAATGAGAAGTGTTGATCACTCTAAAGAGTAAAAGCAGCAGCACCTCAAAGTCCATTCCTGTCCATTGTCCACCTTTTGCTGCGCTGTCGAAAATACATGAAAAGGATTTGAAAATGGAGCGCACTTCTAATGCAACTAAACTGAGTACTGACCATGATATTTGATTGTAATTACCTAGGCCTAACCAAGCGTTTATCCACCTTTGTTTTCAACAGAAATCTTAAAACTAAAGGTGCTCACAGTCGAACCACTTGTGGGCGAGTTTGAGCAAGTTTTTACGCTAAAGCCTTACTTGACTTACCTTGAATTGTTTTATTAATAAATAATAATATATAGATCATGTCTATGAACAATCAAACATCTTAACTGGACACTATTGTTGCTATTATTTTCAAGTTTTAAGCTTTTAGCCTCTATCAGAGAGGCTAGCCCACGTCCTTTCTCATGAACATGAAGGGCAGAAGCGGTTACCTGTTGTCATCGCTGGAGCGGGAGTATGACCCATTTTTGAAATGATTCCGATTCCTAACAACAGTATAGTTTCTTCATAATTATGATATACCCTTGCATTATTGCAGTTCGTTTACCAATCTGAGATTCTTTACATTCAAAACAATTTTCATTCCAATTTGCAAGTAAGGTTTTGATGACAAGTTCATAAGACCAAAGGCTATAACCAGCTTTTCCATATGATGTCAGATTGCAGCTTCCTTATCATCTTCCTCTGCATTTGCTGCACTTGATTGGCACGTAGCTAGCTGCTAGCCAGATGACTTGATCCTTTCCATCATCTTTCAATTGATGTTAAATAATATGATCCAACTATTTAGGGGGTTCCAAGATCTTATGCAGGATTCTCCGGTGTAATAGTTCCGAATGCGGGTTAAAAATTTTTCTTGATGCTAAAGATTCTGCAACTGTATTGTAAGTGGGCTGATGCGAAATTACATCGATTCCCATTATAGATTTCTAACCCTCAGGCAAAATTCGAGAGGATCTACTTTTCAGGGTATCTTTTTGGCTCTAACGAGTGTTCCCTAATCCAGCCACTTGAACCTCAAAAAAGTAGTGAAGCTCACTATCATAAAGAAATTCTGATTCCTCGATCATTATTAATGCAGCAGGCGATATCACGTTCTAACGAAATCCATCAGTCGTTAGTTCTATTATTTATCAATATTTTATTCCTCGATCTCTATATATGGTTGAATTGAATTGAACTTGAATATGTGTATATATATATATATATATATATATATATATATATGTAGAGTTTGATATGACAAAATGATAAAGCGAACCAGATGCAATCTTATCACTTACGAATAAATAAAGTAATAATGCTCCTATAAATGTGCAGCTTCCAATATTACAGGCTTAGTCATAGCTGGGAAGCGAGGGACGTAGATACAACAATGAGAAGGAGCTTGGGCTATATTCCCAGACAGAATTCCGGCTGGGACACGACGTCCCAAGATTACCATGCTCATCTTTCCAGAATGGAAAGATCTCCCACCATCATCCCTGGTGCTTCTCAATACCCCGATGTCCACAAGGCCTTCAACAACAAGTACACCTTTGGGGAAGAAGAGGTTGAGTTTCAGGAAGAAAATCACTGCAAGCAGAACTCTCCATCCCGAAAGTCTCAAAAGAAGGATCAGGTGGTTGATCATGGGGGTGAGAGCTGCACGGTTTATGAAGAAACCACCATCGATGAGGAAGCTGATGGGTACATCCAGCAGAAGCGCAAAGGTTTTGAACTGCACAAATGGAAGACATTCAAATTGCACTAGACTTTGGGACCATGTTAACCATGATTTAGTGACAGGCCACGCAACCCTAAATATATAGCGTTGCTACTGATACACTTAAATAAATGACCTTTCTTTGTCTTGGCGTGCTACCAAAACTTGTGTGTTCTCTTTTTCCTCTTTAACTATGCTCTTAAAGGTGGTTGCTTGGATAGCAGATTTATAGCTCTTAGGTATGCCGTGATATGTATTTGTTGTTATTGAAAATTATATATTAATAATAATATACTATATTATTAACTTACCTCGCAGTAATTTCAGCAGAACTTGAAACAGATCTAATTAATCAAGTTACTATAGGATTGAGTTGCCTTCTCATTAATGCCGTCCCAGTGCTGCTAGCTAAGTAATGAGAATAGCTCAGTCTTAATTAGCACCGCTGCCAGCTGAAGTAATCAAACACTTGAGTTTACCCAATTGAAGTAATATTCTTGAGCCTAGCCCGCAGTCTTAAGCAGTCCTGGAAATATCTTACCTTACCAGAAACCTTTTTCGGATATAGACCAGACAGACATCAGATAACTTGATGTATGATCAGTTTGTTCTTGACATTTTTTGATTCCTTTATCCACTTAGATAGCACAGATGATCATGGAAATCAATTCAGGTACTGAATAAACGAAGTTCATATTCGCTATATTAAAATACAGGTGTCGTCAGCCTGCACAAGTTGAATAGAAGCAGGCTTTTAGCCAAAACGTTAGAACTGTAAATTTTTGTGCATGGCCGGCGATGCTGATCTTCTCGAGTGCTATATAACATTGTAATAGATATATTGTAGTGGCAAGACATTTCAGTCCAAGTTGCTAATTGGTATTCCTGCTATAGTTTTATGGTATAGATGTAAAGTGCCTTAAGATAGTAACAGAGCATATCTCAGGGAAGCAGGAACAAGGCCATTGTTTTTGTTTTTATATATTTGTAAATTAGACTTATTCCATATCCTTTTCCAGATCCATTCAACTTACAAGAGTCCTACTCTTAAAGCTTTCCGCTTGTTGGCCTCGTTTTTCCTCATGATCATTCAAAAACTTGTTAAGAAAACAACAAGGTTATGTCATTGATAGGTCGTTATAAGCAATAAACAGTAGTAAAGACCAAGAAACTCAAAGGATTTAATGAGAGTAAAAGGTAAAAAAACATCAAAATTTTTGAAGTGAATGACAAAAATTTATTCGAAAGCGGGACTTGAATGCTAATAAAATCATCAAAACGGCGGGATAAGGCTTAATTACAATAATAAATATTTTGTTGAGATGACAAATGATTGGCAAGCTTTATACTTCGACAAAAATGCTCGCTTCTCTACGAGTCTCATGACCAGTAACAGCTAGCCCTAGCCTTCAGGTGAATATGTAAATATATATATATATATATATGTTTCACAGAAACACCCAAATGCTCAGATATTAAAATAAAAATTCCAATTCCAACCATGCCAAAAGAGGAATGGATAAACTTCCAAATAGGTCGTGGTTAATCTCAGACTACCAAAGCAACTACTTTCTCCCTGTTTACAGTTGCAGGAAGAAAAATGCATGTGGTATTGAGCTGACAAATCCAATTCACAGTTCACACAAACCAGAGACCAACAAAATAAAAGGGGAAAAAAAAGGATCAAAAAGCATTCTTATCTTCAAGGGGAATATCAGCTTCATTGAATCTCCTGGAAGACACCCGTTTTAACAAATTTCTGAGGCTATTCGTACTTTCTTTGCGCCTTTTCTGAGCTCTACTTGAATTTGCTTCTGAGACAGCTGAAAAAGGGTGATCGAAAACCAGAGCAGTCTCAAGCTTTTTGGCCAGGGTGACAAGCTCATATGAATCCCACAGTGATTGGGCGAAGTCCCAATTTGGAGTAGCAATATTATCCTTAACCTGGAGCTTGACAGATGGCTTGCTCATTGCTTCGAGCTTGAATCTAGAAGGCTTAGATTTGAAATTTCGTGGGTAAGGGAAAGCATCGAATTCATTGGTAGTCGACCTAGAGGCAGCGGAGCGGGAGTACCAGGCTTGTGCCACGGCTTTGATGATTTGAAGGTCTTTGTTGTTATCATGTTGAAGCAGTAGCTGCTGCTGCTTTTTCTTCATGGTTGGTGTTTCTGTATGTGTAGGAAATTAAGTCCATCATGTACGGGCCATGGCCTGGCCATGTCCATTCTGTGTTATCTTGTGATAAATTGCAACCTCACATTATTATTGTCGCTATGCCTATGCGTTGCCTTGCCTGTGCTTGCGAACAGACATGAATGACATAAACCAGCTGTTGTAGATAGAAAATGGTTGGGCCCCAGCTAGATAATTTTTGCGACGAAAAATTCACATTTATAAAAAATGATTTTAAAATTTTGATTTTTCAAAGGAAAAAAATCAGCTCAAGTGTAATTCCAAAGCACGGGCATGTCATCGGATAGAGAATTAGAGAGACCATCGGATATTTGATTGGTGAGTGTGGGTGACTCAGGTCTATTCTATTCCATCTTGTATTGCATTGTTTTAGTGTGCTGCGCCGGTGATTTCGTTGTTTATTATTATTATTATTATTATTATTATTATTATTATATATTTGTCGTTCGTGTTTTTTTTTTTTTCCTTCCTTTTTGTGAAAAACAAAGAGTATGCTGATTTTTTAGGGTATTATTCACAAATTGAGAATGAGATATAAAAACATTGCAGTCTAAATCTAACTCTGACAATGTCTTCCTTTTTCCGCACAACGTAGCACACAACACAAAATCTTACTTGCTGTATTATATATAAGGACGGATTAAACTCACAAGTCATATATATATATATATATATATATAAATGTTGTCTCTTTAATCTAACATATATATATATATATAATATAAACTATACAAACTTTTATTGTGTTGAAACTTATCAACTTTTTGATTTTTTTTTTATTTTACAATTGGGAGATTGGGAGAGAGGAATGGAGAGAAAAAGAAAGAAGAAAAAAGGAAAGAGAGAGAAAAAGAGAGAAAAATTTGATTATTGTATTCATTTTTTAATATTTAAAATATTATAATTTTTATAAATTTTTAAATATCAATGGTTAAATTTATTTAATGTATTTTTAACATATTTATATTTTTATGTTATGTTTATATTATTTTTGTGTTACGTTTTAATTTTTTTATATATGTTACGTTGGTCTTACTTTTGTATGTGTAAATGATTATAAATTTATATAAAAAGTTTTACACATTAAATATTTGTTTATGTATATTTTAACACGTTCATTATTTCATGTCATATTCATTTATTTTTTTGTTGTGTTTTATATATTTTGTTAGTATCATGTTTCGATTCATCTCATATTTTCATAGTGGTCATAGGAATCAATTTATAGAAAAAAATTATATGTTTGAATTGTGTTCGTGTTCTGTCTTAACTTATGACATGTTTTGCGTTTGTAATAAACTCATTGTGATTCAATTTAGCAGAAATTTTATGTATTTATGATCTATATGTTCAAAGTATTATAAATTTTTGCATGTTATTAATTAATATTATGTATATTTTGACACTTTTGTTTATACTGTATTCATATTATTTTCATATTATATTTTAATTATTTTTTTATGTTGTGTTTGTGTGCCAATTCAACTCAAATTTAGCATAGTTTATTATTGTGATTCAATTTATAAAAAAATTTTTATATTTTTGTGATGTCTTAATCCATAACATATTTGTCATCATGGTCAATTGTGTCTTTGTACATATTCATATGCGTATTATTTTTTTGCCTATTCAAAATATTATAAATTTTATATTTTAATAATTCATTTTATATAAATTTTGAAATATTTATATATTTATGTTGTGTTTATTTTATTTTTTGTATCGTATTATATTTTAATTATTTTTTTGTATATTTTTGTTGTGCCTCAATTTATCCCATCTTTTGCATAATTTCTTATAATGATTTAATTTTAACTTCAAATTTATTTATATAAAATTTTAAAATATAAAAATTATTAAATAAATTATAATTGTTAAATATGATTCAACTTTAATTCATGTAATTATTAATTTAATTAAACTTTTATAAATATTAAAAATACTTAGTGGAGAAGAATTCTAGTTCAATATACTATTAAGTGCCATATTAATGCATTTGAGTATTTCAAGTAATGATTTATGTTAGAGAATAAAGCAATTATTTTGCGTTCGAGGATCAACATAAAGTGAAAGTAATTACGGTGATTCATAAAACTATCTAATCAATTACTTTTAAAGTTAAATAAAATGACAGCTTAAATAATGAATAATAATATTAAATCAAAGGAAGCATAATTAAAAAATTATTAACAAAATATATTCATACGTGGTGCAATATAAAAAAGCATACCTAATTATTGAGAAAAAAATATATAGCGATAAAAAAATATAATTTAATATATATAATAATTAAAAAGAACTCAAATTTAAAGCTCTACGTTTTCCAAAATGCTATGCTGTATTAATTTTATCAATCAATTTTCTAATACATTCTCATTTTTTTTATGGTGTGCATCCACAAATAAAAAAAAAAATCCACCAATTCTATAAAATATTATATATATAATATTGTTACAAACATATTGAATGAAAAAAAAAACTTAAAAGAAAATAAAGAAAATTAAACTAATCCCTTCCATTTCATTCCACGCATTTGGGTTTTTATAAGTGTGATAATGATTCGATTTGAATTAATTTAAAAAAAAATTATGATTAATGTATAATATTATAAATTTTTAAAAATATAATAAAATCGAATAGATCTAAATCAAATTTTATCTGTTTAGATAGATTTAGTGATTGATCTTCTAAAAATTTAAAAAATATATTTTCCATGCTATTTTAAAGTTTTTTACACTAATTTAAAAATAAAATATTCATTTTTATATTATAAAAATTTAAAATTAATTAAAAATTAAAATAAAATAGAATTTAAATTTGATTTAGATAATTATAATTTTTTAATTTAAGAATCAAAATGAACACACTAAATGCATATCGTTAATAACAAAATTTAAAATCAAATCACATTTAAAAAATTTTGATCAAAGATTATAATTCAAACCGATTTTTAATTTTGGATTTGTTCTCGGCCCTACCATATGTTGGCATAAATATAGTAATTGACGGTGACTGAGTTCCATTGAAATAAACCTTTTCCCGCCCATTTCTTCCTTCTGTTCACCTATCTAGGGTTTCTGGTTTACGCCTCAAAATCCCTTTTTTTTTTTTTCAGATCCTCTCCAATGCGATTCACACTATAATCCATAATCACTGAAATCTCCAAACAAAAAAGATGAGCTCACCCATGGAGATTTCTGTTCCAAACCCCGTGGACGTCAAAATCCCCGACGAAAACGGCGCTGCCTTTGCACCATCCTCGGCGTCACCTTCTCCTGCTGTCCCCCCTGAAAAATTTCATGTTTACGGTGGTTCCTCTGTCTCACTCTTTTCACCAATTTTATTTTTTTGTTTATTTTTTTTTGGTTTGATTTATGTTTGGCCTCTGTTTTTTATTGTCAGTTGAAGTTTGCTTGAAACCTTCAAGCACGGCTCGTCGTGACGATGTCCAGAAAGCTATTGAACAGTAAGAAGTTAAAAGGATTTTGATTTATTGATCTATTTTAAATTATTCTTTCACTGCTGTTGTTTGATTCTTATGTTGTAAAAAAATGCTAATTTATATGCTTTTAAATAAATTAGGGTTAGATTTGGGGGTTGTTTTAACTGAAATGTTGAAATTAAACTGTTCTGTTTTGCAATTAGAATGCTTGAAAAGAGAAGCTTGAGTTACATTGATGGTCCGATACCGGTGCCTAACGATGAACCATTTCTTATGGAAAATGTACACAGAATCCGTATTTGTGACATGGGTATGTTTTGGCTTTTCTGTTGTTTGATGCTATTGTTTTGTGCTTAAAGTCTTTGGTGAAAGTGAGACCTGAGGAAAATAAGAATAGTTTGCTTTTGAAGGCTTTGATTGTTAAGTCAAGGCATTTAGCTTGATTAAGTATCTTATTTTAGTTTGAGTTACATTATTTATGTATGGAGGTTGAGGGTCTCTAATGTACTAATCTTGTTCGAATTGTTGGTTGTGTAGATGAATGGGTGAAAAATCATGATATTCTTTTGTTCTGGCAAGTGAAACCTGTTGTTCATGTCTTTCAGGTACAACACTACTTTGATTTCATTTAGTTAGATCAAAAGGTTGTTATCTTTTTGTTATTATTATTTGCTCATTTTCCTCCCCAACCTTGCCTCAGTAATGGCTGTGTAGACTGCGTTTGAAATTGTATCCAATTTCAAATGAAAGAGCTGCTTGAGTTTGTAACAGCAGGATGTTGATGCTGAATTTGCCTAGCTTGCGCAAATTGAACAATTTGTGGCCAGTTATTCAGTTTCTACTTACTTTACATTGTTTGTTTAAAGTTGAATGGATATGATTGTTGACTTGTCAGCTTAGTGAGGAGGGACCATCTGAGGAATTTAGTGGGGATGGCCAGTTGTCCAGCTTTAATGAATGGATCCTTCCAGCTAAGGAATTTGATGGCATGTGGGAAAGGTTTGTCTGCAACTTCCACTTCTCTTGAAAGTTTGAATTAGTTTTTATATTTATGCTGGAGTTTGATTTTGTAGTTTAATCTATGAAGCTGGCCTTAAGCAGCGGTTATTGCGTTACGCAGCCAGTGCATTACTTTTTACTGAAAAAGGTGTTGATCCTTTCCTTGTGTCATGGAACCGGTATGGATCCTCATCATGGCTTTCAATAAAGAAGTAGCATCATTTTGTACTGCAAAAAAAAAAGTATCATTATTTCTCTTTTGAAGGTAGTACCATGGCCGCCTGTCTAGTAATGAGTAAAGTGATTAGTTTGTTTCAGCTGGGGTTATCATACTTTGACCCCCATCTAGTAAGACAAAATCTTGAATTGAACTTTTGGGAAGTAGGCTTTTGAATGTATCGACTTGTTGTCTATCCTTTTGCCGCATGCATATTTACATTGTTCTTATTTCTTGTTTTATGATTACACTTACCTTTTGGTTCTGTAATCTTGATGATAAAAAGCTCTGTAGAGAGCAAAGTCACATCTACGTCCACACACATTTTTACTTTCCAACTTTCAAAATTTTCTTCATGCAATTTGGCAGTTCCCCTGTTGCATAATATTGCCCTGAGGGCAACTTCTTGTAATTATCTAAGATGAAGCAAGGCTTCATGTGGTCTTTTGGTCATTGGTTCAAGAGTGCTAGCGCTAGATGATATTAGTTTCTTTCTTTAGTATTTTCTTTAATTTGCTCTTTATCATCTAAATTATAGGAAATTTCAGTTGATTACAGGCACTGATAATAGTGCCACCAGAAATTTGATTGATGATTTAATATGTTTTGCAGCATTATTCTTTTACATGGACCCCCAGGGACAGGAAAGACATCTTTGTGTAAAGCTTTGGCACAAAAACTATCCATTAGATTCAGCTCCAGGTTTTTTTGTTAATTTCATTGTCTAATGCATTCATCTCTTTAATGTCATACATAGCATGTCAGATAATTGGTTGTAGCCTAATTTTCTTTTTGGGTTGTTTTTCTTTAATCAGGTACCCGCAGTGCCAATTGATTGAAGTTAATGCACATTCTTTGTTTAGTAAATGGTTCTCTGAGAGTGGGAAGTTGGTATGTCCTTGTGTTAATTTGTTGAACTTTTGACAGAAACACTAAAAATCCTGATGTTAGTGGTTGCATTTTACATATTTAACTCTGCTATATCTTAAACTTTAGGTTGCAAAGCTTTTCCAAAAGATACAAGAAATGGTAGAGGAAGAAAACAACCTGGTATTTGTTTTAATTGGTGAGCCTTTTGTTACAGAATCCTGGTTTTTGATCATTTCTGGTCTTTCTAGCTTATGTTTCTTTAGATATGATGATGATGATGATGCAGATGAAGTTGAAAGTCTTGCTGCTGCTAGAAAGGCTGCTTTATCTGGTTCTGAGCCTTCAGATTCCATTCGGGTATAGTTTTGTGCAGCATTAGACTAATTTATAAATTTTTTCTTAAATGCACTTCTTATGTGAATGAGTATGCTTACTAATTTTTATACCTATTACAACTTGAAAATTTAGGTTGTAAATGCCCTATTAACTCAGATGGATAAGCTGAAATCATCTCCCAATGTTATAATTTTGACTACATCCAATATAACTGCTGCTATTGGTAAGCCTACGACCCATTTAATATTGGTTCCATATACTGGAATTTTCTTGAACTCTGCAAGTCTGAATTGGTAATTTGTCATGATCCCCTTGCGGATAATTATTGGAATCTTCAAACTGTTTGAAGCTTTTGTCAGATAATGCTCTTGTATAATGTCCTGAGGAATATTTTTTCATTTTGCATCTAATAACTAATTTCATAGTTACAAATGTCACTATTCCATCAATATTAGACGGGAGAAGAATCCACATAGTTGGAATATATAGATTTACTGATAGTGTTGCAGATATTGCATTTGTTGACCGAGCTGATATCAAAGCATATGTGGGTCCTCCAACTCTTCAAGCTCGTTATGAAATTTTAAGATCCTGCTTGCAGGAACTTATTCGGACAGGAATAATATCAAGCATACAGGTAAGAATGCAAAACAATGCCTTAGGCCTCATTTTCATCTCATAACTTAGTGCCCAAAGTCAAAATTGAATCTCTTTAGGTTTCAAGCCAATCTATCCTTCCGGACTATTTTACTTGGAAAGAGAAACTGAATATGCATGAGATTCAGGAGGTTCAAACAACTTTTGACGTATGTAAACAGTTACTAGAGGCTGCAGAAGCATGTGAGGTTAGAAACAGAACCCATACAGAGTGCGTGTTTTAGGAAGTAAATTTTTTTGAAGTTTCAATATTTAATTTGATTTTATGTGTGGTATGTTTACATTGCGCTACAGGGATTGAGTGGAAGATCATTAAGAAAACTACCATTTTTGGCGCATGCGGCTCTCAACAATCCCTATTGTTGTGACGCAAGCAAGTTCTTGTACACAATGATAGACACAGCTAGGAGGGAGCGTTCCGAGCTACCTGACTGAAGTAATGGAGTTTTGGGTTGGTGTAAAATGGATGTATTATGTTACAACAGTGCAGAAATGTTTAGCAATATCCACTGGTGTCTGTCTGAATGTCTGTTTGTCTGTCTATAAAGCTCCTCATTGCTTATAATGAGGTTATATGTTGAATAGACCAGAGTCGAACACAAGACTAGATGATTAGTAATATTATATCTTATCTGGTGATATAAAACTAAAGGTATAATTTAGGATCTCATTCTCTAGCAATGTAACTTTTTATAAGGACCGCATACATACTTTTGGTTAATACTACTTTTGTTTTAACAATTAGTATTTTTTTTTGGATAATTAAGTTTATAGAATTTGGTATCTAGTTATTAGAATTAAGAATTCAGCATCCTATTAATAGATCACGTGAATATTGACTTAATGACTAATATCATATAGTGATAATACGTGCATTATTCAATAATCAATAATAATAAGCAAATTTCTTACCTCATTTCTCATTAAGCAGAAGGAAGAAACAAATTACAAAAACACGCATTTCTTCTTTGAAAGCATTATTCACAATTCGTTTGACATGCTGGCAACCTTTATTGGCTAATCTTATTTTAATAAATTTTTTTAAAAATTAATATTGTATAGTTTCTATGTATGAAAATAAAAATGAAAATTTTGCTCTAATTAATGTTCTCGTATTTTGATGTAAATAAATAGTAAACAATTCTCATCATCTGAATAAGGCAGTCTATAAAATGTGAAAAAGCAATATATAGATTCATTTCGTTCTGTTTCCCTTTCAGTTTACTGTAATTCCAGTTGTATGATTCTCTGATGCTAATGGAATTTCGCTGCTCTACTGCTCAGGTGCAGCCGTGCAGGATCTGGTTGAGAATAAACGCCACTGATTGCTTTCTTTCTGTACCACCCAGAATTTATCCACCTTTGCTTCCGGACAAAGATCATGAACAAAATATCGATGAGACAAGGCAAAAGAGCAGCATTTGCTCAGGAGGTGGCCTATATCAACTATCTTCTAAGGTTCATATCTAAGTCCTATGCATATTAGAAATGTAATCCAGAGGAGAAAGGTCTTTGTTGATCACTTGCTGGCTTGCAGCTCACCTGGCTGTGTTAATGACCACTGGGTTGTTATCGCTGCTGATGGTGTTCTAGGAAGTCAGTCATATTAGAATCCGTATTATTTGGGAGTACAGCTCGTGAATGCAACATGATATTATATTCATCAAAGGGCAAAAGTGTGTATGCATATGTAGGCCATTTGAAGGCCTCAGTATAAGGAGCGTAGAAACAAACTCTACTTAATTTTTAAAGCCGACTTATGCCTTTCTCGTTTGTTTTCCTGAGTCGTCACTTTTTCTGTATTCTCCGGCTGTCCTTTGCAGTCAAACAAAACTCACCTATCATTAAACCTCTTATGCCTTATGCATCGAATTAACTCTTCAAAATTACCAACTAGTTGGTAAAACTAGCAGAGACAAACTAAAACAGAGCTTTTGTTTGAAATAATATTTTCAACGAACAAATGAAAGCAGAAACTGAGAAGCAATGATGGCCGGAATGTGAATATATGGGTTTCTGGTTTTGTGCAAGAGCCTAAGCTGGAGATAAGCATTTTTTAGGTATGCAGAAGAATATGCTAAACACTGACTAGAATAATGTATGTATTCCCAAATCCATCAATGCAAAGATTTCCCAGGAGAAACGGTTGATAATAAGGTTACACAGAATCAGACAATTGTAGTCACCAAGAAGAATCACACCAACTAAGTTGATCAAAACAACCATCAGAGAAGATTGACGATGCTATATTAAAGCTTCATTGTCATATCAAAAACAGCCTTGAAGAACAACAAAATCCTCAAGAGGATTAGCATGTTTTAACCACAAAAGGAACATCACATGTTCTAAAGCAACCAAAAGCTCTAACAATTAGCAATAACAGCAGAAGCAACATGGAAAATTAAAATCACATCGAATTATGACATGAATATTAAGCAACTAGATTAGACAAGAGTCTGAAGCAAAAGAAATACAAAACTCCAAAATATATGACATTGGAATCAAAAGAGGTTCTAAAAATGGTGAAACTAATTGCATGCATAACCTTGACATATAAAGTTTTTGATATCACTCAAAAAGCGAGTAACATTTCCTGCAATGTCAAAGTTTCCCAAAATCACTCAATGATAGACTGAATAACACCTGCTCCAACCGTCTTCCCTCCCTCTCTAATAGCAAACCTCATCCCTTGTTCACAAGCCACAGGCATAATAAGTTCAACTACCATCTTTACACGGTCACCAGGCATAACCATCTTAGACTCCTCATCCTTATCATTCATGATCGATGCCACCCTTCCAGTCACATCTGTGGTCCTCATGTAAAACTGAGGCCTATAACCTGCGAAGAAGGGAGAATGCCTACCACCCTCTTCCTTCTTCAACACATAAACAATCGCACTGAACTTAGTATGCGGAGTGATAGTTCCTGGTTTAGCCAAAACCATCCCTCTCTGAATATCAGCCTTTTGAATGCCTCTAAGTAACAACCCAACATTATCTCCAGCCATAGCATCATCTAATGTCTTCTGAAACATTTCCACACCAGTAACTGTGGTGTTCCTTGTTTCCTTCAATCCAACAATATCAACAGTCTCTCCAACCTTAACAGTACCTCTCTCAATACGACCGGTGGCAACAGTACCACGACCCGTGATGGAAAACACATCCTCAACAGCTAACAAGAAAGGCAAATCAGTTTGTCTTTGAGGAATAGGAATATAACTATCAACAGCATCCATCAGTTCATAAATCTTATCCACCCATTGGTTTTCACCTCTCGGAACATTCGGGTTAGCCATCAAAGCTTCTAATGCTAACAGTGCAGATCCAGAAATAATAGGCACTTCATCACCAGGAAATTCATAACTAGAAAGCAATTCACGCACCTCCAATTCGACTAATTGCAAAAGCTCTTCATCATCAACCTGGTCTTGTTTGTTCAAAAACACAACCATGTTTGGGACACCAACTTGTTTAGCCAACAAGATATGTTCTTTAGTCTGGGGCATGGGTCCGTCGGCTCCGGAAACGACCAAGATGGCACCGTCCATTTGGGCAGCTCCAGTAATCATGTTTTTGACATAATCAGCGTGCCCTGGGCAATCCACGTGGGCGTAATGACGGTTCTCGGTTTCATATTCAACGGTGGCCGTGTTAATGGTGATACCACGGGCACGCTCTTCCGGGGCGGCATCAATTTCGTCATACTTTTTAGGGGCGCTGTTACCCATGGAAGCTAAGGCCATGGTTAGAGCGGCGGTTAAGGTGGTTTTGCCGTGGTCGACATGGCCAATGGTGCCGATGTTGACGTGGGGCTTTTTGCGTTCGAATTTGCCACGGGCGGCTTTGACGGTGAGAGATCCTCGACGGCGGCGGATGACAGTAGTGTTGGCGGTGGTGGTGAGAAAAGGAGGGACGAAGGAAGAGGAGAGGTGGGTAGGGGTTAGTTTAGAGGGTGGTTTAGCGGAGCAAAGGGCAGTGGTGGTTGTGGGGTGAGTTGAGAGAGGGGAGGCATGTGGGTATCTAACCTTTGAAGAAGTGACTGCCGCTGTGGATGAAATTGCCATTGCTATTTCCTTGTAATGAGAGAAACAGAGAGAGAGGTGGATTGGAATTGGGATTGGGGGGGTTTTGAACTTGGCCTTTGCCTTCGGGTATAGAAATGACGGAGCAAAGGATTTTGAAAGATAAAAAGAAAGGCTAATATGAGTAGTTGTTCTATCCAATCCACCACTTCCTCTGCTGCTATGCTATCCACTGCTCAGTCTCACTAGGGGTAATATTAAAATTTCATTGATACGTTACTCATATGCTTACACCTGTACGCTGCCAGGTACTTACTTTCGTAAAGCCCAATTTGCCCATGCTGAAATCATAAGTAATCAATTAGTATTATTAGTTTAGGCCTAAAATTTGGGCTTCTTTGTTTAGGACCTGCATTACTCTCTCTCTCTCTCTCTCTATATATATATATATACACACACATACGTACGTATAGATGTATCTCAACAATTACAAATTTACAATTGCAAATATTTATAGTATAATATTTCCTTTGAAAGTTGAGAGAGAGAGAGAGAGAGAGAGAGAGAGAGGAGTTATTCCCTTTTGGGGTTGGGGTTGTGCATTGGAATTAAGACTAGGAAACATATTGTGGTCTAACTTTTTGAGCAAACAAAGACTATGGTCTCTCCCCCTTTCTCTCTCCCTCTCAGGGGTCACTACTCACATCATAGTTATTTGAGGACAGATCCGTAATAAGACAAATTAACAAGTTTAGGAATGGATGATTCCACTTTGTGGCTCCTATCTAAACTGTCAAAATGATCGCGATACCTCAGCTCAGCACAGCTGCTATGCCATTCCCAAACCCACAAAGACCAGGCAAGGCCACCCCTGGCCCTTATCGTGCCACGTCTCTGAGTCAGGTTCTCAACTTTCCCTTACAGCTCTAGTGGTCTATAAATCCCCCCTTTCCTTATCCTTTATTAATAATACAAGGGTGTTAGAGATTTCCTTGGGGGGAAAAATGGCAGAGTGTTTAGTCACTTAGGACAGGAGGACATGCGTGGACCTTGTTCTTGGTCAGAGGCCCAAAAGATTATGCCAAAACTTTCTTCCTTTATTTGCCGTTGGGGATTTCTTTGGTATCCTTTTGGGCATTGAAGTAGTGTCCACTTCTCTGCCCAATTAGTGGAACGGACACATCATCCGTGTATCACATATCTACCAAATGAAGTCAAAAAAATTTCTTGAGGACTTACGGTTATAGTTCTTTAATTAAATGAAAATGTTTTTTTAATTAAAACTTAACGCTAAGGGCACATTAAAAATATTAAGACAGAAAATACTTTTCTAAAGTTTAAACGTGTATGGGTGTGCCCAGGCTTGGCTGGAATTAGCTCTCAAGTCTGAAACATCAGACTCCATACTCCGCCTGGCCCTCGGCCATGGAGGCACTAACAACTTAAACCGCTAGCTAAGCTTACATCGTGTAGCAGCCGATCATTAAGAATTAGAAGCAAGGGCGAGCGAGCGTGGCTAGCCTGAGCCTTAACTTGATCACGTAACTCGGTTTCTACCCATTTGCAGATATACAGATGTTTTATCCGTTGTTAGGCTTTGTTTTGTGCAATAATACTCCAGCCCCCATTACAGGCAAATTCCTGCTGAGATCAAAACTGGACTTTCATTTACTACACTACAGTCTACAGCTTATGACATCATCAAATTTTCAGCAATTTGCTTGTTACAATTTCGTTGATGTTTATGAGAACTATAATTATATAGAAATACTCTTCAAGTTATATAACTGGTCACCCTTCGTTCAAAATTGAAACAATATGAGAAAGCAGGCAAATGGAATTTGTTTCAGTCCATCAAACCACAATTGTCGATTACCACCTTCGCGTAGGGGCGATTGAAGCCTCTTTCTGCCACAACAGCTCTTTTATCGCCGATTAGCTTGGCCACCCTGCTCACAAAAAATAAGTACATATTTTTATTATTTGTTCTCTTTGACATTATAGAACTTGGAATTGTCAATTTATCATCAAATCTATTAAGATGTGTAGAAATACAAATCATTCAAGAGGTCAAAGATTTTAAGAATTTCTTTATTTTTCTCTTTATCTGGTCCTAACATTGAATCCTATATAAGGAAATCAATCTCTCACAGGCAGATAGGATTCAATCGTTTGAGTAGCAGTTGGCGTGGCCTCCGGTCTTGTTAGCTTTCTAGTTGTGATTTTCAGTGTGGGGAAAGAACTGGGAAGATATATTTGCTTCGTTCTTCCGGATTCAGAACAATAATAGAGTCGAAATAGTAGTCCCTTTAGCTTTAGGATGGATACTGGGTTAGCAGAGAAAAACAAGTCTGGATGGAGGTGGCATTCATTGGGTTCTTACCCCCCAAAAAAAATCTGTGTCGTTTTATGATTTTTCTATGAAGTGCAGCAAATTAAACTCCAATTGTTAAAACAAATTGCCACGGTTGAGAAGCATACCTGAAATAAGGAGAACCAGTGTTCTCTTTAACGGTCTTTACCTGTCCAATTCTATTTACAACTTCCATTCCATCCAAGACTTCTCCAATTACAAGAGCTGAGGCATCCAGTTCTGGTGAATCCTTGATAGAAATCACAAACTCTGTGCCATTCGGGTCTGTTCCAACATCCTCTTGATCAATCTCCAGCTTTCCCTTTCGTGCAACCAACTTCAGTTTGGGAGGCGGTTTAGAGGGATCCCTAACGAGGATGCTTACTGTTCTAGCCAAGTTCTTAACTCCTGGACACTTTTCATATGCTCTCTCCCACTCCTCCCGCAGACTTTCAATTGCTAGACTGCTTCCAGTTCCCTTCGCAAGCTCAGCATCAACACCATATGATCTCAATCCACCATGTTGCACGTAGTTTGGCATAATCTTAATAAACTCTTTTCTCCTATAGCTAATTCCAGCAGCTCCACTGACTATACTGCCAAACCTGGCTGCCCCAGCTGGAACATCATCTCCATAGAGTCCAATAACAATGCGACCGACAGGCTCTCCATCAATGGCAATATCGAGAAAAGCTCGTTTGGTGGGAACTTTGTTGCTGCATTCAGCATTGCCTTCCTGTTGATTGCTGTCGGGTGAATTGTCTTCGGCCTTTGCCTTAGAGGGACAGAGTGGTTCCAGGGCCTGAGAACCTAACAGAAGAAACAAAGAGGAGTTGGTAGAAATGGTAAGCTCTCGCCGGGAAAATTTGAACTGATTCAGAATGGGAAAATGAGGGGAAGCAGGAATGTTATGGAGTTGTGGAAGAGGGGCAGCTGAAGTTGAAGGGTGAAGTAACTTGGGGGGAGATTGTGAGAATTTTGGGTTCTGTAACATTTCTTTGTTTATTCACAGCTTTTTTTTTTTTTTTTTTTTTGAGGTGGATTGATTCTGCCTTCAATTCACAGCCTCAGGAGAGGAGAGGAGATTTGTTCTGCTGGATATAAAACTCTGTATGATTGATATGATATGATGATGATGCGATAGGCTTGCTTTGTAGAGATCTTTGTGGATAAGGAAAGGGCTGAGTCAATCCATCCAAAATCCAAGTGCTTGCTTTGCTTTAGAAATGCCTTATTTTTGTGGTGCCTATTACACATACGACCAATAATAAGATTGTTTATGTTAAGCCTGCTGTGGGCCATCTTTGCGGAATTCTAACAAAAGCAAAGCTCCTGATTTGAGGAAAAAATTTTTTTTCCCTTTTTAAGGAAGGAAAAAGCAAAAGAAAAAAAGGAAAGATGAAAGCTCTCTGATAGCTTCTGCACAAAGTGCAATCAGTTGTAACATTTAACTAGTGGTAGAGATGCGAAGAGATGAAAACCCTACAATGCACACAGCTGTTGGAAGTTTGGTTGTTTGTGAGTGTAGAATGGTGGAGAGGGAGAGAGAATTTTAAGGCTAATAGCAGAATGAAAATCTACCTCAAATTAACTTGAATAACCATGGAAGGAATGGAAAGACGAAAGAAGTGTAGGTTTTATACATACTTGTACGAGTTGTAGAAAATCAATCAATCCTATTCCTCATCGATACACATGCAGATTCGGTATACAATACATGTTTATTCAATGTAATGTAATCATTTGGAGTTGGGCTATCGGCGCTGACTAAAGCTCATTGGGCTTGCAGAAGCAAAGAATAAATCGCAAGCATATTGAAGGCCAAGCCCAGGCTGTCAGTCTGACAAAACTTTCTCAAGTGCGAGCTAATATCCAAAACTATCTGAAGTATCAACTTCAAATCTCTCTGCAAAAGCATATTTTACAGCCAAAACGTTGTTCGTTGCCGGGAATGCACATTGAGATGTGCGTAATTGTTGTTTTTGATGACATCATATTAGAGTACTATAACTTTAATATCAGTGCAGCAGTAAAATTAATTACTTTTATTCAAATCATTGAAATCCCAAGAAATCCAGGGTTAATCGATGTAGAACTGCACAAGTTCAATATTAAGCCATCTTGTAAAAGCTAAATTAATGCAATTCTTTTCAATCACCATGTTAATGGATTTTAAAATATTCTTTATCTACTGCTTTATTAAAGCAAGGGTGTACAAGCAATCAATTATTATTATTTTTGTTGTTGGCACAATTTCACTGCACTTATGTCTGCCTTTAAGTAATAAGCAGGCAGCCCAGCCATGTCTGACAAAGGATTTTTCAAATACTCATTTTCTTTCCGTCTTTATCTGATCATTTGAAAGAAGACAAGTAATCTTGACATCAACCCTTATCTATTGGTTGAAGCAGGTGTTTTGCCTTCGCTTGAATTCTTGATCCTGCATTCTTCATTTCTTATATCACAAATTTATAAGTGGAGTGTTCCCCAATCAAGCTGCCAAAATAATGCATATTCTGTGCATCTACAACATGTTTGAAGAGAATTTGCTGCTATCTGCGGTATACTGATGGGAAAAAGATGTCGGCTTCTGTATACATACATATATATATATATATATATATTATTCGAGTTACTTTATTTTTTTATATTTATTTATATTTTTGATTGCATGTTTTGATTCATTAGTAGAGAGAGATTGGACAAGTATTAAAATATCCAGGTCATGGCTTGGTCTATCAATCTTCACAATATCTGTGCATAGCTGGATATCTGAATAATATGTTGTTGAGCTATTGATTTTAAAAATTTGAGTTGTAAAATTGTAGTTAAAATTTTTGGCTTTGAAAAACTATTTTTTTCCCTTGATTTTAACGAAGCTTTTCTTGCATGGACAACTGCGTAAGGCCATGGTGCAAGGAAAGGGTCCACTACCTGTGTCACAAAATGAATATTCACTTCACGTGAATGGCTGGCTCCCCATCCTCCAATCTCCATTCTCATGGCCAGCGGTCGTACTGCTGCCCTGGAAAACAGGCTTCCAAAAACAGGGAAATATAAAAATCCTTACGAATTAATTAATAAGCTAATTAGCCTTTCACAATGATTTTTTTTTTTTTTGGCTTTTTCATTTGCCAACTCTATTTTTAACTTTCACGCCCCTTTTATTGACTGCTTTTCATTTGGCCTATGTTTCACTCCCCCTTTTTGTTTTGGTTTTCCAATTGCAATTTTGGTTTCAATCGGTAATAGTATACAGTTAGTCGTAAATATTTGGTAAGGGTTGCCACTTGCCACTACCGAAACTTTGAAACTACCACGTGATTAACTCATAAACTACAATTTCCATGTCAAAGTTTAAATGAATAAAATGAATGAACGTCCTAGTCCTAACCTTGGACGTGGAGACTATGTGTACGAGCAGTGGTACGAGAACGTAACAGAGCCATCAACATTTAACGCTAATAGCGCCAATTAAAGTGGCGGTAAAAGGGATCTAGAAAATTGCTAAAGCTTGTAGCGGAAATTCCGAATTATTAATTACGTTGATTCTTTGAATTTGTAGAAAAAAAATCATATGTGCCACATGGGTGATGTCACAAGCCTTATATATTTTTAGATCCACTAGGACTAACAGAGACGTATCCTAGCCTTACACAATTGAATTCGTTAAACAGCAAACCGCACCCATTTCGTTTCGTGTTCTTTTTTTCAATTAAGTCGGTAGCTTTGGGTCAAGCACCTGCCTTTATTTCATTTAATGCAATGTGAAGGGAAGCGTCAAAGAAGCAGGGCTTAGATCTTATTGACAAAAATACCTCACGATTAAAATTAGATATAATAATATTTATTATAATTATATAAATATAATATATATATAATTAAAAATTATAATATAATATAATAAAAATATTTTTAAAAAATTTATATAATATAAATTATAAATATATTAAAATTAAAATAAATATAAAAAAATTTAAATAAATAATAATAAAATAAAATATATAAATATGATATAATATATAAATTATCAAATTTAATTAAATCTAATTTAGATTGTCTTCACTCTGTCCCCATTGGCTATTGGCAAAGTAGAAAATCCAACACTGATTACACGCGTCGGACCGAAAGCAAAGTGCCCAAGCCCAAGTGCCCGCGTCATACACGTAAGTGTCAAATTGATCAAACCGTCCATAAATATAGAAGCCTCCCTTCAATCTCTTTCTGTCCAAGCTGATCACTCTCCCAACCCAAGTCTCAAGCTTCTAAAGCTCTTCAAGAACATGGCAAGAATCTCCCTTGTTTTCCTCTTGCTTTCCCTTCTGTACATCGCGTGTCAGGCTAGATCTCCAACCGCTGCAAGCTCTCGTGCCTCAAATTTCATCAAGGCTTCTTGTAGTGCCACCAAATATCCAGCACTTTGTATCCAGTCTCTAGCAGCATTTGCTCCTTCAATCCAGCAGAGCCCTCGCCAATTGGCTCAGACTGCCCTGTCCGTGAGCCTAGACAGGGCTCAGTCCACCCAGGCATTCGTCTCTAAAATGAAAAAATTCAAGGGACTGAAGAAGAGGGAATATGAAGCAATCCAAGATTGCATTGAGGAGATGAGTGAGAGCGTGGACAGGCTCAGCAAATCATTACAAGAGCTCAAGCACATAGGTCAAGCCAAGGGTCAAGATTTCTTGTGGCACGTTAGCAATGTAGATACTTGGGTTAGTGCTGCACTAACCGATGAGAACACTTGCGTTGATGGGTTCGCAGGGCGGGCCTTGGATGGTAAGGTTAAGGCCTCAATTAGAGCTCGTGTCATCAATCTTGTTCAGGTCACCAGCAATGCTTTGTCATTGGTTAACCAGTTTGCCTCCAAGCAGTGATCAACCTAACTACTGGTTGCTTTTGCAGAAAAGTTAGGAAAAAAAGAAAGTGGTCCAGTAGTGGCCATGATTTGCTTTAGATGGCTAACTTTTGATCAGTTTTGTGATGTGGTTTGGTTTCGAATTTTTTTTTTTTTTAATGTAAGAACATGAATATGAACGAAAGTTTTTCTTAGCAAAAAGATTGTGTTCTCATTGCTTTAATGGATGCTGCTTAGACTTTGCGCTCTTTATTGTTTTCTTTTGATAAATAATTAACTATTGTACTGTATTTCGGGGGATGCTTGAATTAAGGGAATTTTCAAGCCAGTCACCGTGATTTACGGATAGATCGAAGAATTCATATATAGTTTTCCATGGTCCACAATACAACTACTATACTACTATTTCTTACACCTTAGGCTCAGGCTTCGATATAACATTTAACAACTGACACCTTATTAAAATATATTAGCATTTTTCCAGGAAGATATTTACCAGATCATTCATGATTACTTAGTAATGAGCCATTTATCGAGGTTACCGTTAATCCAAAAAAATTATATACATTGATTCGATCTACCCATCATCAAATTAAATTCTGCATTTGGTTTAAAATTAATTATTTTTAACTATATACAACACATTCACTAAATTCTACATTTAGTTCAAAAAATGTGCAATCACATTGTTTTACAACTACACCACATTACAGAACAACAGTACAATGAAAATAATTTCTTCTGCTATAAAGTTAATTAGTAGTAAGTAACTTAGACAATTAGATTGATGCTTTTTCGCTCGAATTTATCAACTCTACGGTTAAAATTCTCAAAAGTATGAAGCGGGGTAATAGTTGGAGTAATTTAAATTGGACGGTGATAGTGGCTTGGGTCCTGGGTGTAAAAGGGGAGCAGAGGAGCTGTCAGGTGTGCGGTTGGGCTCGGCTAATGGCTGGTGAATGGGGTCACTCTCTGACGCAGGCCACGTGACGGTACTTTTTTAGGCTGTTGCGAAAATTTCCAGACCAATGAAAAGCTAAAGTTAAGAAGGTAAGAAGAGAAAAGAATTTAAAAAAGAAATAATAATAGCAAATATTTTGGCGTGTTTTTTTCTTGTAAGTTTCATGATCCGTCATCCCATCCATCCAATCCAACGGGCAGCCATGTGCTATATACGCTTAAAAAGCACGAGCATGCACCACTAAAATCCAGTTACTTTATCATATATAACAAAAAAATTAAACATGCGTGTCGTGTGTATGTATGTATGTATGTATGTATGTATGTATGTATGCACGTAACTTAATATTACATGCAAAAGTCACCGAGTTAGTCATTGAAATAGAAATTTTGGCAGAAGAATAAGATATATTCTTTCACCTTTAACAGTCTCTTCTCGAGACGTGTCAATCATAACTCATCCTCTAAACACGACGCGTGTTACTCTTCGCTTGTTTTTCTTCCAATTCCTTTATTAAGAGTATAGTAAAAATAGGAATGGTCCCCAATTATTACCCAAATTTCAATTAAACCATCAAACTTTAATTTTTTTCTTTTCAACATGAAACGTATCAAATCTAATCATTCCAATTAATTTCATTCAAACAATAAATGTAAAGACACATGATTAACTATCAGAAATAAAAGCACATGATTACCACGCAAGCAGCCATGTAAATCCGCTATACAAGCCTTTAAAAAAAATTTTGCCGTATGATTTTTTTTTCATTTTATTCTCTTTTTCACCCAAATCCTAAAATTTTCTACACTTCTCTCATCGTTCTATCAAGTGGCCAGCCGTCACTACTTCAAGATCGACAGCTTTATCCTGTCCCATAATTGACGTCGGCCACCATTTTGCAGCTTGCCTATTTATTTATTTACTTTCTTCACACCTCTCGTTTTTATTTTTCAAAATAAAAAACAATTAAATAGAAGTCGTGACCTATAGTGACCAAATTTAGTAGTCCCTTAGTTCCAAATTACTCGTCCTTTCTTTATTTCCAAGAGTTTAAAGAAACATTTGACTTTAGTGTACTAAAATAATGATTTTTTTTTTTGGGTAAGTTTCATGTTTCATGATTTTTAATTTTAAAATATTTCTTTAAAAATCATGAAAAGTATTTTTAGAATATAAAGAATAAAAATTTTAGGTTTAAAGAAAAAGAGTACATAATTTTGGGACATTTAAGAAAATGAACAAACAAAAGAAAAAGAGGAATTATTCTTTCCTTTTAAAAAAAAAAAAATAGTCTGATTATTTTGATACGGTAGGCTAATTGCTTGTTACTTACCGGATTCTTAAGAAAATTTTTAAAACTGCCTTTTGTATATTCGTCCGTTCCCCTGACGTTACCTGAATAACTCCTATTGTTACTATAAAATAAAACAAAATAAATCATGGAATACACAGACAAAATAGAAATAGAAATAGATATAGAAAACCCTTCTTATTGTTATTTTTCTCCTACAAACAAATTTATAAATAAAAAGAATGCTTACAAATAAACAAATAAATACGGTGTAGAATATGCGTATTTATAAATTAAATAAAACCAATGAATAAGTAGATAAAAGTATAAATAAGGAATGCTGTCTTTTTTTGTTTTTTCTCACCAATCTATTAAATATGACTAGTACGTAAATATCAAGCCTATAATTCGCATCTTCGCTAAACCTTCAACCTTAATGATATGACATGGAATCTGCGTCCAAAACATAAAAGAGAGTCTCACATGCATTAATAATGTAAATTTAAATTAATTTTATAAAATTTTATATTTTTTTATAGTTTATATTCGTTTAATTTAATTTTTATATTTTATATTATTTTCACATAAATCTTGTAAATTGATTAACTATTTTTTTGGTATAAAATTTTTCAATTATTAAATATATATTAAAAAATAGTATTCTCTATCAATATAATAAGGAGATCGGATCAATTTGAAACTTTAAATGCTCAACGACTATAATTATATTATTATTCAGCAATCGATTTTCAAAATATTAATCTATAAAAAGTTATAAAAAGTGTATAAAAACTAATTTACTTTTACACTATTATAAGTGAATTTCTCCTCGCATGTATTAATATAAAACTAATTATACTTTTTTGATTTTGTATATTATTAACATTTTAAAAAATCAAATACTGCATTTAATATCTAATATAATTGTATTTCTTATGCAAGTAAATTTTTAAATTAATTTAATATCTTTCTCAATTCTCATATATTGATTAAGAATATTATTTTTTTTAAATATATATTTAACGGCTAAATTTTTTGTATAGAATAAAATAGTTAAACATTTTTTATTTATTTAAAATTTGATATGTATGAGTTAAATTAATAAAACATAAAATAAAATGATATAATAAAAAAATTATAAAAATTAAATTATATATAATTAAATTAATTTTACATTAATATAAATAAATTCCTAATATATATATATATATATATATATATATATATATGTCTATGAGAAGGCATGCTCCATTTCACATTCATCCATGCGATTCACCTTCACTCTGGTCATGACTTTTTTAAGTTGTTTGAGTTCATAATTCGTGCATCCTTCTCTCTGATTTTAGTATTCGTACATTAATTTTCATATGCTTGTCTTCCAATTTTTTATTGTGATTAACAATACTTTAATATACCTTTTTTTTTTTTTTTTTTCTATATATACATATAAAAGAACATTTAAATATTAATATTCTTGGCGAGTGCAGATCACGTACCAGAGATAAGCACATGGTACAAGATTATTGTAACATTTAATTTTCTATTTTGATTTAGATTGTGTTCTTGAGCCTTAGTCGTGTATGATTAGATCCCAATAGTTAAAAATTTATTTTAATTTGAATCTGATCTTAAAATTTATTCTATTATTTAAAATATATTAAAATTAAATTTATTAATATTTATATATTTTTATTATCAAATTTAAATAAGTTTATTTTATTAATTAAATAGTAATTTGTGTCAAATCAAATCAAATAAAATTTTATTTTAAATCCAATTTAATTCAAGCTATATCTATAAACAAAAAATTATACCATATAGTAAATGTGAAGCAGGGATCAGAAAGTGTATTAAAAGCCGAGGATAGAGTTGAACCGTCGAAGAAGTTAAAAACATATTAATCAACTATAAGGGCTAGCATTTACCGTATATTTTAATACATCATTGCATGTATCTAAAAGATTAGAGCACCCTTCTAGTAGAATTAACTTAGACAATTAAAATACCATGCATTTTATTTAACAAAAAATGTAATAATAAAGATGCAAATGATTAATGATAACAGTTCAGCTGGAATCCAGAAGATTGAAAAGAGCCAAACAGTTGCTTGTCAATTTGGCAAGATACAACACGCTCTTCTTGATTGTGTTCTTCACGGCATTGCTTACTTTCTGCCCTTCAAATTCATCCGTGCATGTGACATCATCCGTCAAGGCGGCGCTAACCCATGTTCTTATATTGTTGATTTTGTCCTTACGATCCGAGCCTTGTAAATTAGCCATTTCCTTCAAGGATTCTTCCAGCTCGTCGATGGCATCACCTGTAGTGTCTGCACAATCACGGATGATTTCTTTCTCGGAAGGACTTAATCCCTTCATTTTTGACACTGATTCTATCGATGTAGATGCATTATATGTGGCATTTAGAGTGACGGACAAGGCAATGTCGCAAAGCTTGCAGGGATCGGTTTTGATGACGGATGCATGGGGGGAGAGAGCTTTGTAGCAATCTTTGGGATATCTGGTGGAATTGCAGGCGGATTTGATGAAATTTTTGTAGGCTTTGGCAGAAGTTTTATTAGCAGTAGCAGCTGAGATTGGTGGCATGGAGGTTGATATGAGAAGAAGAATGGCAAAAGAAAATACGAAGAACAGATGCAAAGAGGAAGCTGAGCTTGACATTGTTAACCTTCTAGCTAGCTTCCAATTTCCTTTTCTGTTTCTATATTGTGTTTTGATCAGTGTGAAGATAAGATATTAGGATCGGAATTTATAGTCAAAATTAGAATGTCAGTTGATTAGTTGAGTAATGTTTAAATTTCTAAGTTAATTGCACCACTAATTTTGCTTCTGAATCATTTGCTTCTTGATTTCATCATATAATTATCGGTTGGCTAAATTTAAATATGGTTTATCAATTCACAGATAAGTCAATTAATTCATAAATGAAATATTATAATTATGTCAAGAAGTACAAAATTTTGAAATAAGAATTGTGAGATAATAACGGAGAAAATCGACGAATTTGATAGAACATGTAAATGAGACGGCAGAACAGAGGATGAATCGTGATTAAATTATACTTAATCAAGAGATATACTTAGATGCTTAGGTTGGCAACATATCATATTACATGCATACAATATCGGGCATACTTATTATTATTCTTTTGAGAATTGTTATTTGATTCTTTATAATTAGTTGTGCAACGCAAGATACGGGACAGCAGCCAAGCTGCAGTTCCTTGCAATAAAAGAAGATTTTGTTGTGACCTAATTAAATAAATAAATAAATAAATATATATATATATATATATTCATCTCTATCTGTGTAATGACCCACCTGTGATTCTATTTACTCTCTCTTGTGTTCCTGATTTCATCGGGCTGCTCAGGGGTCTTGTCTATCTGACTTCGGAGCACTTGATATCGTACGTGGCTTTACTTACTCTTTTGAAAACGTTTGATGACGCATCACACAATCTTATGTTGTCATCTTCGGACCTCTAGCCGTCAATATTTGTCACTCCGTAATGTGCATCTTCTAAGGCTCCAATCAAGGATCTCCCACTTTAAGTTGGTTTACAAGTACCAATTGTGGCTAAAGGACTAATTTAAAGTAAGAGATCCTTCGTTTGAGCTGTGAGAGATGCATCTTGTGAAGTGATAAAACTTTAAGAGCTGTGGGCGCAAAAAAAAGAAAATATCAAACGTGTGACGTGATATAAAATACTTTATAAGGAGAAAGTTGAATCACGGATGATACCAAATGCCCTAGAGTTGAACAGGTAGAATCACAAGACAACCCAGAGTGAATCCAAGCACTCCAAAAGAGAGTAGGCAGAGTCACTGAACCAGGTTCGATCCTCACAATCCGACTTTGAGAGGGTTTTGTTAATGAAACTGTTATGAATTATGATTGTATAGCGCGGGCATTTATTTTTTTAGAAGTAAAGATTTTTATTTATCTAAAGAGCAGAATCTGGTATGATCTCATACGATTAAACATAATAATCCCTTAGTTTTGTGTAATATTCTCTAAATCCCTAGATGACATAGTTGCTTATTTACAATATTTACAAAATTAATAAACGTGCGTCAATCCTGCATTATTCTAGTAATCAACCAATACAGAATTTGATCATCTCTCCTACACTCTCCACGAAGTTTCTATTTCTTTCCTGCCAAATAATATATATGAGCATTCTAAACCAGTTTCAGAAAGATTGAAATTAGAGTTTCTCCCTTCAAACTCCTTATATAACCCACGATAGATCATCTTGTCAGGATCCTGCTAGCCTGTCATAAGTAGCCCGGACCTTCCCACATTTGCTTTGAGTATCTGATTTAATCTATTATTTTTGTTTATTACTTTCTAATCCCATTTTTTATGCCGACCTAAGACTTCAATCTTTAATTATGCATTAATTGGTTGTCAAATTTTGTAGCTTAGTTTAATATTTTCTATTTTTTTCGAAGATTTTGTTGTAGTATTATTTATTTATAGTAAGATTTCATTTTATTTTTTGCAGCATTGTCTACAAATGATAATATCACCGGATTTGATATTACCATCGAAATAATCAAATGGTAATATCACCGGATTTACCATTGAAACACTTGCCAATCGAATTATCTCAACAAATAAAATATGCTATATAATTAAGTCCTCTAAACGGTAGATAATTAGAGTGTCGGTTCAAATCAATCTTTTGTGACATACTTCTTGCATTTTTCTTATGGATATACTCTTTTTCTTTTTCTTTTCTTTTTTTTTTTTTGGTTATTTGGAGATTGTAAAAGGGTTAATATATACTAGACTTAATTGTGTGAATATCCCTATGGGATATAAGTGTTTATGAGTCGATTTACCCATTCAAATCCAACCTAAAAAATGAACTTGGCTAAAAAAATTGAACGCATATATTCATACTACTTTCCCATGCATATTATCGAGATTGAAGTTTATATCATGTCTGATTGAAGTTTAGAAATCTGGAATCTTTGAATTTATTACAATTAATTAGCACATGGAATCTTAGTTTACTTGAAACAGACTGATATATTCATCTTGTTCTTGAAAAAAAATAAAAAATCTATTGGCACATGGGAACGCAAAGAAAGGGCGGTGTTCGTATTTGAAAAATAATGGGGAAAACAAGGATCACATGATCGTGATCCGTGAACACTCTTGTTTGGTATTACAGCTTCCAAGCAACATTTCATTTGAATCAGAACAGAATGCAAGAAAATGTTGCATTCGCCAAGAAAAAGAAATAGTAGCTGTTTAGTTAGTAATATATAGTATAATCACAAATCACAATATTGATGCACGTAATGTAAACGGAGTAGAAGGAAAATGATTCGAAATATCTGTTCCAAGACTTCCTTTAAACTGCAAAAGGAATAGTAAATAAAAAAGCCAAAGGTAAACACTAAACAAAACACTTATAGTGCTTCAATTAGCCAGTAATTGAGAGAGTATCGAGAAGAGACAAACAATTGCTAGTCATCTTGGAAAGATTCAACACGGTCTTCTTGATATTCTTATTCACTGCGTAGCTCACTTTCTGGCCATCAAACTCATCGGTGCACGTGCCCTCATTTGTTAACGCAGCAGCAACCCAGGTCCTTATATTTTCTATTAGTTCAGATTTACGATCTGCGCCTTGTATATTGGCCACTATCGTCAAGGAATTTTTCATCTCATCAATGGCATCACTTACGGTTGAAGCACAATCACGGATGATCTCTCGCTCAATATGAGTCAAACCTGTTAGTCGCCACAGCGATGATATGGAGGAAGAAGTTTCACGGGCAGCTTTTATAGTGACGAATAAGGAAACCCTGTAGAGTTTCTCTGGATCGGTTTTAATGGCCGGTGCATATTTGGAGAGCCATTTATAGCAATCTTTGGGATATGTGGCAGAATTGCAGGCTGTTTTGATGTAGCTTTTGTAGGCTTTGATGCGAGAATATTTGTTGCTAGTTTTGGCTGCAGAGACGGTTGGAATGTTTAACATAAGAAAGAAGAGAATGGCAAGTGACAATATGACGAATTGGAAAAACGATTGTAAAGAAGAGCTTCTTCTCAAACTCCTAGCAGCAGCTTCCATTTTCAGTTTCCTCATTCTTAATTTCTTTGGATGTTTCACTTATTGGGTTGCGGTTTTATAGGATCTCAAGTTCATATTTGTATATGGTTAACTCTTTGGTCGGTAATGTTTTTTATTTTCTTTTTAATCGAAACAATGCGGGAGGCGAATAAAGATCTATGACCAATTAATTTACAAATTAGAGACGTTGCAGAGCTTGCACAGGCTCCTCTTGGTTGGAAAGTGGGAACATATGCGACTTAATTAATAGTATTGAAACAGCATCTAGCAACCTCCACTTTATTAATCCATTATTCTACACTAATTCAGCAGAAAAGAAAAAGCAAAAAAAAAAAAAAAAAGGTAAAGAGGATATATTCTCGCTTTTGGATGTCCCCTTCGTAAATTACAACTAATATAAGTTTTATTGGAAGGAAACCGGGTAAATTATAGTATTAGTAAATCGATGAAGTATTTGTTAAGGATTTTCATTGTTGTTGATTAAATAAATAAGTAGTTGAATATTTATTCCATCAAAAATTTGTTGATCTAATAGTTTTGAATTTTAGATAAAAAGGTTAATTCTTCTTGGTACAAATGTTTAAGGGGATCAGGTGTAGAGGGATTTGCAAGTGCTTCGATCGAATCCATCGGTATTTTCGGAATTCACCTTTTAAGAGAAAGAGAAGTGGATGAATTATTTGGATCAAGTTTTGAATTCATAAACGGGTTAACTAAATGATGCACAAGCATATATATATATATATATATATATATATTATTATATTTTGATAGATCAATTAGAGTTTTATTTATGTTCATAGTTAAATATATGTCTTCTAAGATCATTGATGATTCAAATAAAGAGGTTCTATTTTAATTATAAAATGGTTGAGAAACAAAAGATATCATTAAATTTATTTGTCGGTAAATTTACGACATTAAACATGTTTTTGTTCGTGAAAATAGATGTTGAGAAAAAAGTGAAAGTAATTTTGCATGTGAAGGCAGAAGGCAAGCCATTTGCGTAGCATGGCATCGCACATGAATGGAAGCATGTGCCATCTTCGACAATCAGAATCAGAGCATTAATTAAAAAGGTCAAGCTCATAGGAGATGGTACGCGGATCTCACATGTCTTTGGATAACGGCACAGGATGCGTCAACAGATGCAAAACCAAGGGCTTATTTGGCGGAACTAAGATATAAGTGAAATATGGATTCCTTACATTTTGGATTGCAATTAATTAAATTGATTGCCAAAATAGCTTCCCGCGACGGAAAGCATACATATATTTGGGCATTACAAGGATGAATTAGATTTCTGGCACTGCTTTCATTACATTATTGTGATTTTGACCTCACTTCCCCCTTAATTCATTGATGTTTATCGCAAAAACAGGGAAGATCTATTTCTCGAACCTAATTCACTGTAAAATTAAGTTACTTTAAGGTTTAGACCATATATACATATACATTGATAAGATTTATCCAAAGTACAAACATTTTGGGCCATATAATAGAAATGGTTCAAAAGATTTTTATAAGAAAATGGAAAACCTTTCATTTGGTTGGCGTCACAATCAGTTGTTGCTAATTTGCGAAGTACTGTAATAAAATTAACAGTATTTCCCACTTACACATATAAAGTAAGGGTTGAGATCTCATGGATCAGTTTTGATAAGATGTGCTCAAAGTCTTGAGATCATACAAAGATTTTTTCTTTTTTCTATTCAAATAAGAAAGCACGGAAGGATCTGTTACGTAACAAACCAAAGCAGCAGCGGACAAGAAAAGAAAAGAAAAAAAAAAAAATCTATTATAGAATTTATGCATAAGCCAAGACTTCAGCAGCTCAACCGACGGAAAACAATAGTTTTAGATTTCAACAAAGGCTGCAATTAATAGACTCCGTTATTTTATTCATATCAGTATATAATAAGTTTAATCGTTGCAAGATATATTCCAGAAATGGGAGAAGTCTAATATTTATGTGCCTGAGCTGATGGCAGTCTGGCACAAAAATGCATGTTCAGTATTGCAAATTGTCATGACATGAATCGTTTGAAAACAGCTTTCCCTGTTGCAAACTATAGATACAGATTTATATAATTGCTTATAGATTTATACGAATACTATCAATTTATTTCAATTCGTATGGAAATCTACATGTTAGATAAGACACACAATAACAACCAGGACAAAACATTTAATTTCCTCCACGCCCAGCACATATACATTGATTTTTCCTTTTCAACTTTTCTCTTGCTTTAAAGTCCAATTTCACCAAAGGAAAGAAAAGGAGACTAATAGGATCCTAATAAGAGAGTCTATTTATGAAGGCCAGTGCATTGCTGGTTAATTGAGCAACTCTGGCAATATCACTCCTAATAGTTTCTTTGATTTTGCCATTCATTGCTTTCGCTTCAATCCCATCCAAGCATGTATCCTCATTTGTCAAAGCAGCACTAACCCAAGTTTGTATATTGCTCATTTTCATCTCAAATTCAGGGCCCTTTAGATCCTTCATTGCTGCCATTGATTGGTGCAGCTCATCTACTGAGTCTCTCATGGTTTCCACACAATCTGATATGGCAACAGCTTCTCCAGGCTTTAATCCATGCTCTTTGGACAACTTTAACGCCAGGTTTGAAGTTGATTGCGCACAGTTCAGGGTCACGAAGAGAGCAGCATTGGCAAGCTCCCTAGGGCTCGTCTGAATGGTCCTAGCGTAAGCTGAGAGGGTCTGGTAACATATCTCTGGATACATGGTCACTTCACAGGAAGTTTTAACAAAATCAACATTGGATCTGGATTGGGGTTCTAGCCCAGCAGCCGAGGAAGTGTTTGTAATGCAGAAGAATGTGAATGCGACAGTGGCTGTAAGGGCATGGAACTGGAAATAGGATGGCTTTGAAATTGTCAAATACTTCATTGTGGTAGTAGAAGCTCAATTTCTTCAATCGACGTCGATGAATGAAATGGAGAGATAGGTGTCCTAAATAATATAAAAGGGTAAATGCCCAAAAGCGGGTGTAATTTGTAAATGCAATTGGGAATGCTCCTTCAATTATTGAATTGCAAAAAGGAATTCCACTTGTCTAGGAAATGAAGAGATAGGATAGGAACGTATGGGGTGATTCACAAATTAAAAAATATATATATATATGTGTGTGTGTGTGTGTGTATATATATATATATATATATACTGGAAAATGTTTTTCCAGAAAATTAAGAAATAGACACTAGCAGTTGCAGGTTGGCAATTAAGCATCCCGTGGTCCTCAACTGTCTGACCAATTCTTATCCGAAGTCCAACTCATAAATGATCAATATAATGCTAACTATATTCGCATTTTAATTTCTTTTTTTTTTCTTTCTTAGCATCATTTTAAACATAAAAAGTCATATTATACACTTTTTGCATGATACAAGACATATACATATGAAGATACGAGTAATTATACGGGAAAAAGAAAATGAAATTCAATTGATGACAACTATATATAGATACGAAGCAAATCATGGAAGCCGAGCAAAGGAATTCATTTTATTTGTTGGTTGCAATGAAATCTATGAATTAACACTGCTGTAGAATTTCATCCACTCCCCTGAGAAGATGTGAAAGACAGGTCGTCCGCATGAATAGTAATTAATAATAATAATTAAGGAAATAAAAATAGAAGTTCGTAACTTAGACATCCTCATTTAGCTAGCTAGACTGCTGTATGTTATTTGAAGTATAATACAATTTGATATCCTTGTTTGTTTTAATAATTAACCCACTAGGCATACCCTCACAATTTAAATATCCTAGCTTTATATATATATATATATATATATATATATGTATAGCAGGCAAATACAAGATAATGTGAATACAAGCGAAGATAAGACTACCGTTATGCCTAGTTCCAAGAAAATATCTCGCTGGTTCATTTGTTCTATGCACCCTAGTCATTTATCTGATCATTATATCCTTTCACAGAACATTAATTTTTTTGAATTTCTACACAAAAAATTTCGATTCAAACAGTTGAAGGTCCTAGTCATGCGGGCCAATTTTTCTATCGATTTCGAAATTATTAAAAAAAGACGTTTATCACATTCATGCCTTTTTCATTGATTTTTTGTTCATACTGTATTAATGATTTGACACCTAATTATATATATAGATATTATGTTAATATTACCCTTTTGGTAGTTATAATAGTTAATTTCTCTAATTTAAGAAAAATGGCAATATAATATCATATCATATCATAAGAAATATTCTGTGTAAAATTAATTAATAATACGTAAATAGTTTTAAAGATTTTACTTATGAAAGTTTAGAAAGAATATATGTAATGTTCAAAATCAATAAGCTATAGTGCGAAAACGACGTTTTAATTGGTACCTAAAGGTAGACAGGTATTTTGTGCCAACAGCATTTAATTGTGTGCGTCTATGTATATATATGTGTGGGTGTGTTTATGTCTCGATAAAGGGAAGTTTGCATTGGGATACAAACAATCTTTAATTTAAACTGAAGAGCATGAATGACTATCTGATAGATTCGATTTTCAATCAACGTCTTGCTAAAATTAGGATACATATGTATATTCTAAACCAAGCTCCGTAATTGTCAAGTAGAATTTACGAAAATCCAAGAAAACTTGGCAATCCTTTTGACCAAAGTGATGTTAATCTTGAAAACCAGTAAACTGGAATGAGAAATTTCAACCAATCACCACAAGGATAAGGATATACTAATTTTTCTCTTGCGTGAAGCCGACTTATGGATTGCAAATTGATGATTAGGACTGACGACTCAAGTGGCAAAATGGCCAAATGCTAAGTTTGTGAACCCGGCGGCTGAACCCTATTGGCCCTTAAGACCCCACATGGCCACACACATGGTTAGAAGGTAAGCTGTAAGCCGAATACGTTGATTTACTCTTTTACTCACGATTTGCTTTATTTCGTGACCCACTTTTCTCTTTCTCCCACTTGCTTTGCCATACGACGAGGGAACCTGGGCCACTGAAAATAATTTTATTTTAGAGTTGTTAAGATATTGA
>JBBYHM010000013.1:4338554-4361532 GCA_038381775.1 Adansonia rubrostipa
TCCCACTTGCTTTGCCATACGACGAGGGAACCTGGGCCACTGAAAATAATTTTATTTTAGAGTTGTTAAGATATTGATAATTCTAAAACTCAACTTGCTGCAGATATTTTTCTGGCGTCTACAGAAAAATATCTTCAATAGTTTAGGATTGAGAATATACAGTGAAGACTACAGGTGTCCAACAGATGGATCGGATAAGACTTTAAAAATTTTTAATTTTAAGTTTATGATTAAATTTGCTCAAGCTTCATTTGAATTATTATTAATTTTATTAAAAAATTATTTTATATTAATATTTATATATTTTATAATTAAATTTAAATAAAATTATATTATTTAAATAAAAATATTATTTTAAATCTATTCGAAATATGAAAATATATAATCGAATTTGATAAATTTTTTAATCATAGACAGATCTAATCAAGATAAAAAAATTCATTGCGAAATCTTGTTATTTTTTGTTTTTTTATGTTTAGCAAAAACACATTAAAGGCCATGTTAACAATCTCTTTTATTATATTAAATAATAATAAATTAAAAAAAAAAAAAAATCTCAATCCAATCGTAACGAAACTTGGAGTACCTTATTGTATACTTGTCTCTAATTATCTCCAATCACGGATTATAAGCCATATTATTTGATTACCAAAAAACGTCCTTGAAGGACCAGGCCGAATTACATCATGCATGCGAGAATTACCGACATCGACATGTGGTAAAATTTTCCCTATAAATTGCGGGCCTTTCCCCCTCCCATTTTCATCACATTCCAGTAGCTCTCCTTGCTCCTTAAGGAAAAAAAAAATGGCGGGCGCATTCTCTAATCATTTTTTTCAATCCCTTTTCATTCTTCTTGCCCTTATTTCCTACATAGATTTTAGTTTGGCTGGTAGGCAAATTGCCCCTAAAACTAGCACTGAGTTTATCAGAACATCTTGTAGTTCAACGACTTACCCTAAACTTTGTTTTGAATCTCTCTCAACCCACGCTAGCTTGATCCAAACAAGCCCTCAACTCATCGCCCATGCAGCCTTGAATGTGACCCTTTCAACCGCCAAGTCAACCTCCGCCATGATGGTAACACTTTCCAAAAGCCATGGATTGCAGCCTAGAGAGGTGGAAGCCATGCAAGATTGTGTGGAGGAACTGGGCGACACGATAGATGAGCTCAGAAAGTCAATTAGCGAGATGGGTAAGATTAAAGGCTCTAATTTTGGACTAATGATAAACGATATACAGACTTGGGTTAGCGCTGCTCTGACAGACGAAAGCACCTGCAGTGATGGGTTTGCAGGGAATAACATGAACGGGAATGTAAAGACTGCTGTGAGAACCAAGATTGTGAGAATCGCTCATTTGACAAGCAATGCCTTGGCTTTGGTCAATAACTATGCTTCTCTTCATGGTTAGCTTAACCCAGAACAGGGGAAATTAAGTATATACATACATATTTAAATATACTAATAGATTTATTGATTTTAGAAACTACGTATAATTTCCTGGTAAATGTAAAATATATGCATAGATATGGCTAGACTAGAAGTGGTTTAAAAGTAGCGATACAGTGATCTTGCTAGCGTATGGTAAAATTTATGTGGCGCCGCATGTATAAGATAGTGCGGCAATGATCTGTCTTTAATTGTCTACAATATCTGCTCAAATTGTATTGCAGTACATTGCTTTCTGTGAAATCATAGTAAAACTACTGGTAGAATTGATGAAGCCTCTCTTGAACTGCATGGAAGCGGTTCTTAATTTTGTATACTAGTCTTCGATTTCTTACTTTGTCCAATTCCTAAAACCAAATCAACTCATTTCAGAACTAATTATAAACTTTACTACATACAAAATTTCTTTTAAAAGTCAAGATCAAGCATTGAAACATATCTAATTGTACTTGAAAATATCAGCACTACTAGTATTCTTGATAGAGGATTGATATATTGGAGGAAAGCCGAAGGGTAAGAACGTGAGAGAAAGAATGTTGATGCAAAAGTACTCCGAACAGATTATGTAGTTGCGTGATGACTCCACCGTACAAAGAACAGTTCGATTAAAAAAAGAAAAAGCTGAAAGATGATGTAAAAGGTCGATCTTTGTATTGTATTATTAACGTTGAGGGATTATGGTGCGTTTTAACGTTTACTATAAATGTCTTTTTCAATTCAGAGGGTGGGGCACTTCCTTCCAATCCGATGGTGACTATTCGAGTATTCATTTCCCACTTCCGAGCCTTGGCCCTTAGCCCCTAACCATTGTGGGCCACCTTGTACCTAACTGGGTCATCACTGGGTACTATACTTTCTTGGTTTTTACTTATTAGAATAAATATCTCTTATTAGTCTATGTAATTTTCTTCTTTTATTATCCCATTATTTTTTCGATTTTCCGTATTACAATTCAAATATCTAAAAAAAAGTATTGTAAATATAAATGATTTTTTTCTAAAAAAAAAAAGAAGAACTGGGTAATTACCTATAGTTATCAATTTTTTTCTACAATATAGGTATCATTTTTAATTCAGTCAGAATTGAAATATGTCATAAATACAGTCGGAATTACATATTTACTATTCATTATAAAAATAATTGATTTCTTTTTCTTTTATTATCATTATGGAGCGGAAAGAATAACCTAATATCTACTGGAAATATAAATCCACAACGAGCCCAGGACCAACCAGAGGCTGGACGTGGTGGTGGACTCTAATTCTGAAGCATTCATCCCATCATCAGCAAAGTAATTAGGTATTTAAATCCTTCGAAAGATAACCCCTGTAATTATATTTGGATTACGAATTTTGGCATTCAAAATAGAGGTATCCCGCCTTGCGTTTAATGGATAATAATAATAATCAAAAAGATCGAACATGCTGCAAGTTATTAGGTATTCCCCAAGAAAACACCATGTATAGGAATGGCATCATAGAAAATGTTGGGTGTTGGTTCCTCCAGACTTGAACAAAAGCCCTCCCTCAAATATTCATTTGCAAATTGACTCATCCAATTAGATAATCAAAACCCAACAGCAAAATTCCTATCAGTCCATGACAGTAAACGGATTTGAAAAGTAAACCACAATAGTACATATCAGTTAGCAGATAAGCCTGTCTAAGAAATCAGAAAATAATTTTTGAACTTTCAGATCGACATAGAAGCACAAAATTATTGGCGGGTTGATGATAACGCATCCATGATAGGCTAACAGCCAAGATTTAAAGCTATAAATAACTGGGCCGGACATGGCTATCCGGAGGGATTGTAACAAATATGTGAAGTGATTGGCAAACTGGGTAAATTCCACCCATAAATAGAACATAATCCAATTAGAGATTATTAATTATGTGAATATCCCACCAACTTATATCCTCTAATGCTCTTTACAAGACCCTAACGAGAGGCGCGGTAACACTGCGGTTTTTTTATTCTTTTTATTTTCGGCATCGAGGCATGCAATGCTGCATGAGTTTCAATCTTCGTTATGGACACCATATAGGTCAAAGGGTTGGAAATGCTTTGAAATACGCCAGGACTCCAACCAAAGGCGCGTTAATATAGGTGGTTGGCTCTGATTGTGGAGCATTCATCCGGTCATCAGGAAACTGATCCTTCTCATCAGGTCCTCCAACAATAGCTCCTGTAAGCAAGTTAGGATTTGGATTTTGGGTTTGAAAGTAAGGGGTTCCGTCCTTGCATTTTATGTGCTTCGGGTGTTCACCAATCGAAGGTAAAGAAGAAGCCCGATGATGAATTCTCCAAGGAAACTTGCCACTAAATCCCACCATGTATGACATCCCCAGCGGGTTCTTTCCCAGTATATAATTCACCTGCATCAATTAGTTCTGTATCGGACTAAAGCAAACTTTCTAATGCTTAAATTTGGTGGGAGGTATCCTGTTCAGACTTCATATACACCTACCCGTTACTATAGAGGCCTAACATACTGATCAAAGATTGTATTCAGGCTGTCGGACTAACATTAATGAATATTGCATCTATGGGAATAAAGGAAATTGGATTTAATACGACGAATATCGGTAGAATTCAAAGAAACTAATGTTCATGTGAACATACCTGGCCTTTTGCAATTTGCTCGAGCCTAGATGGTTGTACGCTAACATCACCGCAACGAACTGATCTATTGTATTTTTTCAAATATTGAGAGTAAACAAGAAGAAGAAACGAAAGAGCTGTGGCATGTTGCAAGTTGCTTCCACCGGGTTTGAACATAAGCCCACCTATCATTGTTCATTTACGAATCATAATCCATTACTGACAGCCTCAAGACTTGATATGTAAATTTAACTTTTGAGTCGATAGGAGGCTACCTGGAGAGTATGTAACAGATTTGGAAGGTGATTCTGGCAATACACTGCAGACAAAATTGTCAGCTTGGAAAACATAGGGATTGGAATTACTGGAGTTCATTACCAACTGTAAATTAAAACACAACCAAAACAAAATTAATCTAGATTATAATATGTTATAAAATGGTTTATTAAAAATTCAAAATTAAAGGGGAAGAGAATTAGATTATTAATCATTTTTACCCCGGAGACAAGAACATTAATACCGGCAAACTTTGCGTCCCATCCAAATTCAGCAAAACCAGCTTGAAAGTCGCCACCAACAACCCTTATAACTTGTTTCGGCAGATTTGGAGTGTTCTTTTGAACATAATCCCAGTACTTCTGTTCGTTTGTCACCTTAAACAACCATGCTGCTCCCCAAATCAGTTCGTCCTGCAGGAAATAAGTTTAAATTTCAGCGGTTAGATAATGATGGTAGTAATCTCCCTTAATCAATCGAATGCCTTGCTTACCAAATAGCCATTAATATCACAATAAAATGGACACACTCCTTGTCCAACACTATCATTGTAGCTTCCCCGAAACTTATCCGCAAAGTCAAAGACCTAATCCAAAAAATAATAATAATAAGAAACGGTAAAGTTACCTGAAAATAACAGTGGAAGAAAGAAGGAAGAAGATATATAGTTTTGGCCCCATTGTTACCTCCTTTGCTCTGTTGACAAGTACTATAGAGTAATTGTTGTCAGTGGATTTGAATACCAAAGAAGAGGCCGCCAGTGCAGCTGCAGTCTCAGCTGAAACTTCAGAGCCAGGGTGGGTTTGATTAACCACGTAACTGGTTCGTAGAGTGTCCATGTCTTCAGGCCTTTGCCAACAATTGTGATCGGCGTTAGGATCACCAACGGCGGCAGTGACTTTGCCAGGGAAATCGGTGGCCTTAAGGAAGTAGTCTGCACCCCAACGAACGGAGTCTAGTGCATGTTGCAGGTCTACGCCCATATATTGGCCAAATTCGATTACGCTCCATGCTAGCATTGTGGTTGAGAATGCCATTGGAAAATTGAATTTCACGTTGTCACCGGCATCGTAATAACCACCTAATAAATCCATCTGAAATTCAAATCACGTTTTTAATTTTGTTTAAATATACATACCAAAAATAAATAAGAAACATATAATTGAAGTATAAATCCATTTAATTTGTTTCTGAATTTTGTTTAATGTACATGAATTGTGAAAGAGTCATCTCTATAAGCTTATCTTTGTTTCCAATTCAATATCCTTTTAATTAGAAGCACATTGCATCTTGAGAAAAATGAAAAAGAAAAACATAAAAAAAAAAAAAAATCTTTGAACCTACTTCACAATTGGTTCACAGAATTTCATCTGTATTAAATATATTCCTCTTCATCACTCAAATCTTAAATTTAATTAAATAATTACTGTTAAATCTAATAATATATACACTCATTTTTTGGTGTAACGTTAAACATATATGTACTGAGACTCTCAAATTTTCTTTATATAAAAGCATCCGTCTATATGTGCCTACTTCCTTTTTAGTCTTTTTTTTTTAATTTTTTTTTAACAAATGCAACTTGCTCATATATGCAATTCTTCTCAATTAGAAGCCAAGCCACCGACATAAATATAATATAATTTAAAGAAAGAGAGTTACGCCAACGTCAGAGCCATCACGAAGTGCGGAGTCCTTTCTCCAATTCATTCTTTGGTTAGGTGGAAGTTTTCCCGACCTCTGCCCTTCGAAGAATAAAATGCACTTTGACAATGCATCGCCATAGTCTTGGGAAGCAACTCTGTCAAGCATCACCGTAATTACCAAAGCTAAGAACGTTAGCAGAGTCATACATTTGCCAATGCCCATAACCCTATGTATAATATGTATATTCTCTCTCAAAGTACACCCAACTCTTTCTCTCTCTCTCTCTCTCTCTCTCTCTCTCTATATATATATATATATATATATATATATATATTCTTATCAAGCAAAATAGCCTGAACTCCTACTGGACTGAACTGTATATTGCTAGGAAGAACAAAAAGTTACTGCATGCATGGAATCAAATGAGGGCACGTATATATAGGAGGACTTAACCATATGTGAGGCTTGGCAATGACTACTTCAAGTATTAGCTGTCTTTCTTCTGGATATTAAAAGCCACAACAATTACTTTTCTTGCTTTTATATTCTAAAATTACAAATTGGTTAAATATGCCTTTGCATGTTATGGAATTACTCTGACAGACAAAAGCTTATCTTTAGCAATCTGCTATTATATCTACACACCATTAACACATCCTGGTATAATTGAGGTAAGAAACAAGAGAGATAAATTTAGAGAAATATATAGTTAAATGTCTCCTCCTAGATGTGTTGAGGATGTAGACTAATGGAAGGTGAAGAGTAAGGATTATCCTTTTTGGGAACTTCTTGTCATATCCTCTATTTATGACATAATATAAATATGCAACAGATTGCCTCCTTTTTGTTGGAAATGGATTGCTTCCTAATAATTATGTAATCCACCTGCACCAATAATATTCCAAAAAAACAAAGATTTGGCCATTAACAGCTTTTAATTTGGACTGATATATATGGCATATATATATAGAAGGTTTATTTCATGAATTTCCATATATATACCAATTTAAACAGAAATTAAGATCTATAATATATAGTGTATGCATTAATTTCATACCTGGCATGGATTCTTGCAACTTGTACAAGCCTTGCAGGGTTGGCAACAATTTTGCCACAATCTATCAGTCGAATGGCTTTACTTAAAGGGAGAACGGCAGACAAGACGAAGGATAAAGTTACTGCATGCTGCAAATTGCTTCCTCCAGGTTTAATAAAGATCCCACCTGAGCAGATATACATGTACTTTCAACAATATGTACGACACTGGCTATTATTCAATTGCACCCAAACTCCCAAAGCCATTGGTAAACATGCACTTCACAGTGTTTAAAGAATAAATAATTTTAAATTATGCTGACAATCTTAACCAGTATAAACTTATTAAAGAATTTAGAATTGAATTCTGCCTTCACCAAAAATAAGAAGGTTTCCAGAAAGGGAAGCTGCCCTGTTCCATATTCCGGTCATTGGATTGGACTTGGGGGAAAAAAAGTTGGAACGAGTCTTGAATTTAGTCATTAGCCAATATACTTCCCCCGTCTCGAAGTGTTGATAAATAACAGCATTGTTGACGTAAGGATTGTCAGATTACGCCTGCAATAAGATATGCTTCATTTTGGAATAGTACACAGATTATCCTCACAGTTTTGTCTTTAAAAAAAAAATGTCTCAATAAGAAAAAGATGGCCTCTTGCTTTATAAGCCACAGTCTATATCCTTGGCTAATCAATGTGGGATTTTTGTCTTTTCCCAACACTAGCCCCCAAGCAAGGGTGTGGACTGTGTAGGTCAAGTGGGCAAGTTAGATTGTAAATTAAGTGGTTAAGTTACAGATGCATAAGTCATAGATCGAGTGGGTAAGTTATCACTGTGTACGTCAAGAAACTTGGAGTTATTTGTTTATATGCCTAAATGGAATTTGGCTATAGTCCTACGACTTGTTGGTTCTCACAAACAGCACCATTGTTGATGCAAGGATTGTTCGACTGTGCCCATTATGAGATATTGTCCGCTTTAGAGCAGTGCACAAATTGTTCTCACGGTTTTATCTTTTAAGAAAATGCACCTTAATAGGGGAATGGTGACCCTTGCTTTATAAGCCACAGTCCATATCATTGGCTAATCGATGTGAGATTTTTGTCTTGCCCCAATACTAACAAGCCATAGGCTCATAATTGAAATTTCATTTAAGCATATCAACAAGTAACTCCGAGTTACTTAACCTACATAATGGTATCTTGCTCACTAGATATACGACTTGCACAGTGGTAACTTACTCATTCGACCTATACAATCCACACCCTTGCCTGGGGTTTAATGTTGGGGCAAGACAACAATCCCACATCAATTAGCTAAGGATATGGATTGTGACTATAAAACAAAGTCTACCTTTCTCCTATTGAGACAATTTTTTTCAAAGGATAAAATCGTGAGAATAGTTTGTGCACTGCTCCAAGCGAACGATACTTCATAATGGGTACAGGCCGACAATCCTTGCATCAACAAGTACATATATATATATATATATATATATATATATATATATATAGAAGGGTTTCCATATAGGGGTATCCATGTGCCTCTTCCAGCAGAAGTGAATTGTGAAGTTGTGATCACTGCATGGATCGCCAACTTGAGCAAAGGACAATGCCAGCCAGGGTTGCTTGTGGCTTTAAGGAAGTAATCGGCCCCCCCACTGAACTGCCTCCAATGGATGTTGTAGATCTGAGCCCATGCATCATGATAAACCCCCACCAAATGAACCTGAGAATGAAAAGGCATATAATGTGATTGGATACCAAATCAGAAACTAATTAATTCAGCTTTTCCATGGTTTCTGTTTCAAATAGAGATTTTGGAATTGAGAAAAAAAATCAAATCTTTGCTATGTGTACGCAATCTGAAATTTTTGTTTAAATTTTCAACGAAAGGATAAAAGAGAAACAAAAAGGAAGGAAAGAAATACTGTTATACTTGTTATCAATCAGGCATGAATCATGGAACATAAGAACTTGTCTCAAGCACATCATAGTTATGTATCTTTTCTGGTCAAATTATAAAAAAAAAATGGTCTTTAGCTGGTGGCTGCTGTTCTAACAAAAGAATGCAGAAATAGACTATTAACTTTTTTATTATTATCTCTCGTTCTTTTCCTTTTTTTTTTTCCTTATTTTTTGGCTAGTAATGGACCCGTTTTGAATCAATAATCAATTCATTGTGATGTATTTTTGATAAAACGATTCTCATCACATGATGCTTGGATTTCATTTTTTACCCGCAAAAGCAGGATAAATCGGCCCAAAAGATTTTAGCCTTTCTTTTTTTCTTTGTAATAATAATTAAAATCTCTTTCAAGTTTCAAAACCCTTTGCAGGCTTCAAATTTTCTCTTTGTATTTCGTCTCTCTCCAGTCTATAGCCCATTGAAGTTCATACCAGTTTGGAAAAAGGTTGGCCCAAAAGAACTTGGGTTTGTAAAACATGTTATGAAGAAGATGTGGGCTGCCTCTACCTTGCACAAGTACAATAACCACAGCATATGAATCCAGTTGAGAAAAGATTCATCAATTCAATGGCCATTTGATATCAAATGGAATGGTACCACCGCTCACAAGTTCCTATCTTTGTGAACTTGAAAATGACTTACAATAATGTCAATAAGAAATATGTTATGTATCAATTACACTTATTGTAAAGATTAGTAAATAAGACAAATTTAGGAGACATTTCAAAAACAAAGATGAGGTCCATGTACCTAACTGGTACAAAATAAATGTCATCGAAGAACCCCTATATACGTGTAATTAGTAGTAGTATATTCTAAAAAGCAACGTGTTAGAACATGTTCCTTCATGATTTGGGGAGGGATGGTTAAAAGGGAATGCTGTTACTCATACGCATTCCTCTTTTTAAATCCAAAATGGTGATGGTCCTTAGCAATGCTTTTAATTCTTTTCCTTGTAACCAGGGGGATATGAGCCAATGTTGATAAATTTGTGAGGCTATGCCTACGTTATGATTTTTGTTGCAGTAAGTTTTCTTATTTTTCAATTTCAAATAAAATTTCAATTATTCAAAAAAAAAAAAAAAAAAAAAACAAATAGCGATGATCTTCTGTTCATGCTCCCATAAAATCTTCTATTACTGCATATCTTTTCAACATCTGGGTGGTGTCACTCTTACCCAAAGGAAATCGATAGCCTTTGGGCGCAGCGAAAGGGCCACAATCCCTTCTCAAGGATTCAATCTACAATTTTCGAATAGAAAATATCAACAGTCAAGTCAAACAGGCAAATTTTAAGCAAGCCAGAGAACTCCATAAAAATTACTTGTCAGACTTTGAGTTTTGACATTAGTTCTTTCCCATGGAATCTAAACTTTAATACCGGAACAATTACTTATTCAAAATAAGAACTAATTGAAAAATCCTTCTTTCTATTTCTTTGAAATTTCTTAGATTAAACTGTAAAGTGAACTGTTTGCTTGACCTATAATTTACAAAGCACATGGTGCCGCCAGCTTTTATGGTTGTGTAGACACGAGAGATGGAAGAATAATGGTTACTTCCTTTCAAGGCACTGTTGCTTCCAATTTACATGAGCTCAATACACTCAACAAATGCACATTTATAAAAGATTACTAATTCGTACCTCTTTGTGTAAGGAACGTGTTCTAATATCTGAAGTCCACTCAACCATTTGCTTAACAGCTATGACTTGCAGTTTATAGCTCAAATGACATTAGCCATTCATTCGTTGGCAGGGGAATTAAATATATTATCAAGTTTCCCTTTTTTTTTTTTTTCTTTTTAATGTCAGAGATTAGCAGAAAATAGAACAAAGGGAAATAAATAAGAGCTATCTTTGAAATGGTCCTTAAAAGTTAAAGTTGACAATAAGCAAGCTGAGATGACATTGTCGCAGGTCAAATTGTTATTATTTGTCATTTTAGTTTATCACCGACCTCAAAAATAAACTTGGAAGTCAAACTAGAAAGAAAGTCCATGCAACCCATTTTTCTTCTCAGAATTAAAGGTTTATTATTTTTTCCCTGTAAAACTTACTTCTCTGGTTTCCTCGAAAAATAATATAAATGGTAATGTGTTATTTCCTGCTTACGTAAAGAACGCTAATATAATAATGTCATAATTTAATACTACTGCATAATAAGCAAGCAAAGAAAACGTTTTGGTGCATCTTCTTTGTATCTTGCATTTGCAATTATTATGTCATCCTTTGTTTTTCAAACAATCCAGTCTTTCAGCTCTTGCCTATTTCTCCTACTTAAAGATATCCGTTGCTGAACATATGACCCTTAAATGCCCAACCACCGGATCAAAGAAAGCAAAAAGAAAGTTCACCATTGGCCATGGAGATCAAGATATTGCTCCTCTTTTTCTTATCACTCTCTTCAATTTTATCCACTGCGCTCTCTAGGAATACTCCAAGCAATATAACATGGTGGTGTAACAAAACGCCTCACCCTGAACCATGCAGATATTTCATGAGGCACGGCGCCCACCATTTTGCTCCTAAACACATGACTCAATTTCGGAAGATAATGGTTCGACTGGCCTTCGATCAAGCCGTTATGGCCGGAAAGAATGTCAAGGAGTTTGGACAGAGTTGTGAGAACTGGAAGCAGAAGGCAGCTTGGAGAGATTGTCTCAAGCTCTTCGATAATACCATTCTTCAACTCAACCTTACTCTACAAGGCATAGAGCGCAGGAGGATGAGCTGCAGTGATTTTGATGCACAAACTTGGCTTAGCACAGCCCTGACCAATATCCAAACGTGCGAAGCAGGATTCACGGATTTCAATGTTTCTGATTTTCTTGCCCAAACTCCCATGACATCCAATAACATATCCCAGCTGATTAGCAATAGTTTAGCTGTTAACGGGGTTTTCTTGCGTAAAAGAAACCTTACGGAAGTTTCTTCCATTTGGCTTTCGAGGTATGACAGGCGCCTACTGCTATCTTCATCGACAAAAGTGAAGGCACATCTTGTAGTGGCAAAAGATGGTTCGGGAAATTTTAGGACCATTCAAGCTGCTCTAGATGCCGCTGCTAAGAGGAAAAGGACTACCAGGTTTATTATTCATGTGAAAAGAGGTGTTTATCGGGAGAATATTGAGGTTGCCAATACTAACTATAACATTATGCTGATTGGTGATGGCATGAAACGTACAATAATCACCAGCAACAGGAGTGCTAAAACAGGTTACACAACCTACAGTTCTGCTACTGCTGGTAAGAAATTTCTTCTCCCTATTTTTCTTATTTGAAAACAGTACTATTAATAACTATAATGCAACCACACGTGCACATCAGGAAGTTAAAAGCTGGAACTTTCCAGGGGCGAATTTCAACCTGAGACTTTTCAGGGTCTCACCTGTCCTTTTAACACCAAAGGATCCCTTTATATGACTAACCTCTTAGTACCTGATTGTAGGGATCGATGGCCCTGGATTCATTGCTCGGGACATAACATTCAGCAACACGGCAGGTCCAACAAAAGGCCAAGCAGTTGCTCTCCGTTCAGCGTCAGATCTCTCGGTCTTCTACAGATGTGCCATCCAGGGATATCAAGACACTCTCATGGTACATTCACAGCGGCAATTTTACAGAGAATGTTACATCTATGGCACTGTAGATATAATATTTGGCAATGCCGCTGTAGTCTTACAAAACTGCTCAATCTTTGCTAGAAGACCCTTAAAAGGACAGGCAAACATGATCACTGCACAAGGTCGAGGTGACCCTTATCAGAACACCGGGATCGCAATCCACAATTCAAGAATTTTAGCTGCAAATGATCTTAAACCAGTGGTTAGTGCATTTAACACATTCTTAGGGAGGCCATGGCAGAAGTATTCTCGGACGGTTGTCCTTAAAACTTATCTGGACAGCTTAGTTAGTCCTGCAGGATGGTCGAAATGGGGCAATTCTAACTTTGCTCTTGACACATTGTTTTACGGTGAGTACAAGAATTACGGACCGTCTTCTTCAACTAGATTGAGGGTCAAATGGCGTGGTTTTCATGTGATAACTAGCCCAAGTGTGGCATCAAGTTTCACTGTTAATAGCCTTATTACTGGCGGGTCATGGCTGCCGGCAACTGGTGTGCCATTTACTGTTGGCCTCTGAAGATGTCCTGTACACGCATAGGGCAGAATTATCATTATACATTACATTTATTTATTTTTTTACTTGATTTTTGTTCATTGTGAATACATTTTTATTTATGATCAATAGCATGTATTCGAATTTTTTTTGTTTGATACTATAATATATTAACACGTGAATCTAGGAAATTAACTAGTACTAGTAATTTGGTGCTCTAATCAATATAATCTGATATAAGGTGGAATACCTTGACTTCGATTAAAATTGAGTAAAATGAAAATATACATGCCTAAAAGGGAGAAAGAAGCCCAAGAAGGCTGCTGAGCCTGACAGAGGGGAGCCCGCTATTAACCCAACTGAACGGGCAGGGAAAGAGACCAAGTAAACTCCTAAAATCAGAACCGCTGAACCCAATTACAGAGCAGCCTAAAACCCCATAAATTAAGGGAATGGGTTTCCTCCTACACAGGAAAACTGCCCAACTATTTTGGAAGCTTTGAATCAAGCATGCCCAACGGCCCATGCTCATTTAAACAGGTCCAATTACAACCTTTACATTTATAGTTTGTGATGATGACCAGAGATTACAGAACAAAATGGCATATACATATATATATATATATATATATATATAGATTTTTTTCAGAATACTGTTGTTTGAAAAGATTGGTCAGTCATGGAACCCTCTTGATCTCCCTAATGAATAAGAAATTCCTAGATTATTAGAGAACATAGATGGCAACACAAACAAAGCAGAGAGAGAGCGAGGGATATTAGGTGGAAAAATAATGTTCATAGATAAATAAAATTTGTTTAACTATCATTCGTTGCCATTTTATTTCATTGATTTTATTTTCTAAAATATTATTAGATTATATTATATTAGATTATGAACCAAAATTTGAATTTACTGTGTCGTTATTGGATGTTTAGACCAAAACCATCGCCTTGCATTGAAGACAAACGCCAAAAAATAGTGCTTAATTATTAAATTAAAAAAAAAATTGTGGAATTATATTTATTGAAAGCAATGCATGAGTAACTTGAATCTTTCATATTGAAAAGATTATAAATATACAACCTAATTGCCCATAAGAAATTAAAAGAGCTGAAAATTAAAGCGATGATCTATTTTTGTAAAAAGTCAAGACCAAAAGAAAATTAAAAAACAGAGTGCTGAGCATTTCGGTTATAAACGCAAAGAATGAAGTAAAGACCGAGTATTCTTTATTTGATTGACATTTTAGAGGGCAACAATTGCTTCCGGCTAATGTTCAAGCCTTGTTAATTTTATCCTGTTTGATTTTCAAAGGTATTGGCATAATTAATACCGTTGGGATTGAAAATCCATATATATATATATATATATATATATTATAGATTTAATTCAGTTTTTGTGGTCTGTTTACAATCATCATAGATGGAGGTTTGCTTGCTTCTCAGTGGCTTCCATGCACCCCTTGGGAAATTAATTATAAAAGATAAACGAGAGTAGGGTTGATGGTTGATCAATCCTTCTATTTTATGTCAGCTTTCCATCGAGAATTTGCAATATATATATATATATATATATATATTATATCGGAAAGCCAATTTTCCAATTCTGTATATATTGACAGAATCAAATTAAGTTTTTTTTTTTTTTGTCCTGATTAAAATAAATAAAAACAGTAGGAACTCACGCGTTTTGTCGCTGCGGCAATTCAAAGTCAGCTACCATGTTCCCCGCCCCCTCCCCCCACTTTTTTTTTTTTATTAAAGTCAAGACATATCCAAATCCAATGCTAAGTCACAAAAATTCATCCATCCATGAAGAAATACTACTTATCTTTTTCAAACATGGATCCCTTTCCCTCCCATCGCCATCTATCAGGGAAGTTTCATGCTGCTAATTAAGGGTCAAATACCAGTTGAACAATTCATGATTCAACTCGGATGGATGTATAAGGAGAACTTAATTAAACATTAACATCTATGTTTATTCTATTGCATAAGAATAAAGAAAAATGAAAAACAAATTAATGCTGCTAATTAACAACAATTAATACTGCGGCGAAGTCAGTTTTTTTTAGTAATGATCACCTTTTGCAAAAGCCCAAATTCAGCAATAAGTAAAGAGAAAATTAAGATAGAAATTGACGTGCGCTACTATAAAATTTATGAGGTAGAAAATCTTTGCAACTTTTATTAGCCAAATGATTCCCTCAGTTAGCATAAACTAACAATATAACAAAGGCCCCCATAGATTACATTACATCTAGTAATCAGACATCAAATAATGCATCAACTAATTATTAGTGAGCAAGATGTCATTAAAAAACCAGTAAGAGAACGTTTTAGATTGTTTGAATCATTATTTTATTAAGCTTGGTATGCTATATTTCATTACTGTCATTTTCCGATATTCAAACTTATGCCACCCTGTCAAAGCGTTTTATTTGCTCTATATAAACAACATTTTTGCAAGATCATCACATTGCATCCTGTAAGAGCAAAGTGAGTTTGAAAATAATCCGATCCACCAATGGCAACTAAGTCTGCTTTTTTTGTGTTATTAATGTCCGTTTCAGTTTCACCAACTCTTTCTTCTGTAGTTACCAATGGAATAGATTATTGGTGCGACAAAACCCCAAACGCTCAGCCTTGTAAGTATTTCATGCGCCAGTTACCCAAAAGCTTCGTGCCCAAACAAAAATCTGAGTTCCGCAAAATGGCAGTCCAAATAGCTTTGGAACGTGCACTTAATGCTCAGAGTCACAACAAGTGGCTGGGCAAGAAATGTCGAAATGACAAAGAGAAGGCTGCATGGGTTGATTGCTTGAAACTCTATGAGCAAACCATTCTTCAACTTGACCAAACCTTAGACTCCACGACATGCACCGATTTCGACGTGCAAACTTGGCTAAGTACTGCCCTGACCAACCTTGAAACCTGTCGGGCAGGCTTCGTGGATCTAGGAGTTTCTGATTATATGTTGCCCCTAATTATGTCCAACAATGTCTCAAAGCTAATAAGCAATAGTTTGGCTTTGAATACTAATGCTTCATTTGTGCCGCAAACTTACAAAAACGGCTTTCCTAGCTGGCTCAAGGCCGGTGACAGAAAGCTGTTGCAGTCGTCTTCGCCAACACCAAACCTTGTGGTGGCTCAAGACGGGTCCGGGAACCATAGAACTATCAAGGCAGCGCTTGATGCCGCTTCGAAAAGGAGTGGAAATGGGAGATTTGTGATACTTGTGAAAAGTGGGGTTTACGAAGAAAACCTTGAGATCGGTAACAAGCTGAAGAATATTATGTTGGTTGGAGATGGGTTGAGGAAGACCATAATCACTGGCAGCAGGAGCGTTGGAGGTGGTTCCACCACTTTCAACTCTGCAACTGTTGGTAAGAACAGCCAATTTAATTAATTCATTGTTCTATTATACATTTTATTTTTCTCACAGGATTCCTAAATTTTCTGAGTTAGATTTGATAAGCAGCGAGATGTTGCTTTATGTTTTTTATTCCTTTCAGTTTCTAGTTATTAATTGTCATTATCCAGTAATAGCCTCCAACCATATCATAGGCTTTAATAACTTTAATTGAATTCCGAACATGACGAATTAATAAATCATATACTAAGATGGTAATTAAAATGCAAAGAAACGAAAGAACTCAATTTTACACTGATTATTATTACTATTAAATTTAATATATATATATATATATATAAATTGATCATCCGATAAGTTCATAACTAATTATTATTCTAGGAAATAATTAATATTGTTATGTTTTCACTTTTCAGCGGCGACTGGTGAAGGGTTCATTGCTCGTGGCATAACATTTCGCAACACCGCAGGACCACAGAAGCATCAAGCGGTTGCCTTGAGATCAGGCTCTGATCTTTCCGTCTTCTACCGCTGCAGCTTTGAGGGATACCAAGACACGCTCTACCTCCATTCCCAACGACAGTTCTACAAAGAATGCTACATATATGGCACCGTAGACTTCATTTTTGGAAATGCAGCTGTCGTTTTGCAGAACTGCATGATTTATGCCAGGAGGCCAATGGATAAGCAAAAGAATACGGTAACAGCCCAAGGCAGGACCGACCCTAACCAAAATACTGGCATTATAATCCATAATTCACGGGTAATGGCAGCCGCTGACCTTACCCCTGTGCTTAGTTCATTTAAAACATTCTTAGGACGGCCATGGAAGGAGTACTCGCGTACTGTTTTCTTGAAAACTTATCTTGACTCCTCGGTCGATCCCGCTGGTTGGCTTGAATGGGATGGTGACTTTGCTCTAAATACCTTGTATTATGGAGAGTACAGAAATGTTGGGCCAGCTGCTTCGACGAGTAGAAGAGTCAAATGGAAGGGTTATCGAGTTATAACCAGCTCTACTGAAGCGTCACAGTTCACAGTGGCTAACTTCATTGCTGGAAGATCATGGCTGCCAAACACTGGGATACCATTCACTCCTGACCTTTAAGTTTGTAATATTGCATCACTCATTTTCAATCTGTTCCAAAAATTGTTTTGTTCTTTCATTGTGGCCATGTCTTTATTATACTGAGACATCCTCATGTTAGCGTCCGAGGATTTCTCCGGTGTCATACATAATAAATCATTGTAATCTTTTTTTTTTCTGATGTGGAAATTTCCGCCTTTTAGTAAGGCAAGCTAAAAGGAATTAGCCACAGAGCAGTAATCTCATTATTCAAAATTCAATTCGAGTTATCATTGACTACATATAATACAAGTCAGCTCAATCTGTCCCCCTTTTGAACTGAGAGAAGGGGATCAAATTACACATATATGGTACCCAGAAAGCAGAATCATAATCAACAAAAATTCTTGCTAACCACGTGAAAAAGGTAAAAGAAGTGAACAAAAGTTATCTTTCACCTTTTATGCATAAGATCAGCCTCAAATTTGCAGGGAAGATTAGTCTATTCTATACATAGTATACCAGTTTCCCTTCTTCCGTCAATAAAACTATGTAAAAGTAAAGCTTGTAAATCAGCACCCATATGCTTGCTTCCCAAAAGTAAATAATGTCAAATGACTAACCAAAGCGCAGCACTTGTTTTCAGCAGTCTCTCACATCATAACCATCGGTGGCCAACATCCACTAGCAGGGTTGAAAACCTACACCCATGCAGAGTGCAAAGCCTGAGGCTAAAAAGTGCATTTCATCAGAAGCTTATGACATCCATCACTCTGCGTCATATTTTTGCCACCAATAAGAAACGTTTGTGATTCTTCAAGCTCTTCATGTCATATCAGCTTCCACAATAAGGTGGGCAATATTATCAGATGTAACAATTGGACAGTTTGTCTGCCACTTTAACCCTGCCATCAGAAGATATTTCACTAAGTTAAGCATTCTAGAGGAAACCAAAATCCTTATTCTTTTAAATACAACATTCATGTTGGACTACATATAAGTTTTAACAGTACCAGGAATCTGGAGAATCTGGGAAAATCATAACAGCAAAGTACAAACTTTGATGTCTGTCCTTAAATTTTAAAATTTTACCCCTCGATTTCAGGGCTGCAAACACAACAAAAATTGTTAAGTATTCAAGAAAAAATAGAGACAGAGATTACTATTTCTACAAGCATTTAAAAACATTAAAGAAAATATAAAGCAATATGGGAAATAAGATTATTCACCGTCAGCAACGTTTTGTCCTATATGAACCAACACCTTCTAATGTGTCTTCAATACCACTCTACGGGCACAGAACCATGAAATCTTTGGACACCGAAAAGAGAATGGAATCAGAGCTATAAGTAATAATGAAACCACGAATAAAATATTCAAAAGCCTTTGCTTAGATTTCTATTCAACAATAAAGTTTATTACTGATAGGCTCAGAATTAAGTATCCTATTTGAAAAAGTCATTAGGTATTAAATATAGAATCCTAGCTATACCTGACAAAAAATTGCCTTGCTAAAGAGGCCAAGGCAATGCCGCACGCAGCTAGATCAAATTGGAATAAGCTAACTTAAGGCCTTTTCTTTTCAAACATGTAAAATGCAAGGACTCCAAATTTTGCATTATTACAAATAATTTTCATTTTTTTTTCCTAGAAAATTTATGTCCAAGTTGCAGAAAACAAAGTACTTTTTTTTTTGGGTAGAAACAAAATCTACCTGGTTGTTATCACCACCAAATTAACCTCTTTGCTCCAGAAGCCAGCAGAAGAAAGGGATTAATAAGTTAATATCTGACCTTCCCTTCATATGAAGTTCACTTAGCTGCATTTCAAATAAAAGATCAGATCAGAAGACAACCATCAGGAAAAGTAAAGTGAAAATTTACGCAAAAAATTTGCTTACCTATTACGTAAATCTCACAAGGATATGGATATCATCTTGAATCATAAAACAAAGTCACTTTCTCCTTGTTTTCTGAATGTTTCAATCAAGAGCCTTTCTGTTGATTTATAAGGATACTTGCCCCTTTGAATCATTGTGTTAAATACTATATAAGCTTCCCGCAATTTCTTTTGTTCACACAAGATGCAAAGCAACCAGTTATGACCATATGGCCGTGGCCCTCGATTATAAACAAGCATCTCTTCAAATATCTTGAATGCAGCACTGCCCAAATAACTTGCACAAAAATGTCCAAGTAAAATTTCATACGTAGCCTTACTAGGAATGAGACCCCTCTTGTGCATCGCATGTATAAGTGACAATGCTTCAAGCAATCTACCAGCCTGGCAAAGGCCTTTTACCAAAACGTTGTACACAATCCTATCTGGAGTGCAATAATCAGCATTCATTTTATTAAATAAGCCTATGGCATGATCAATTTCACCAGCTTTAATATGTCCACCAATAAGTATGGTAAAAGTCACTTGATTGGGATGCACACCATCTTTTTGCATCAATTCGAAATGATCATAAGCATCCTGCATCCTATCTGCATCACGAAACCCAGAAATTATACCATTGTAGAGGTACAAATTTGGCATAAACCTTGTTTGTTTAACCTTCTGCATAAGCTTCAAAGCAAAGCATTTCATTGCTTCGGGAGAACTATCAGAAACTCTTAAATTCTTTTCCCTTGGCAAGAGTGGTCGACGATGGAGCAGTTGGAATAACATTTCTCTTGCTCTTTCAGACCCTCTCCGTGTAGAGCACATTTTTTTCCTGCTGGTGAGGTGTCTGCAAAAACCACTAACCAGTGCAATATAAGTAATCAGGTCATGCTCAATCCGGTTTCTGTCCATCAAATCAACTAATCTAAAAGCAAATTCAAACTCTCCCTTCTGCAAGAAATTATTGATGAGAGAGGTATACAGGACAGCATTTGGCACAAGACCATCACCCAACATCCTGCCAAGATACACACATCCCTTATCAGTCATGTCCTTCTTCACTAGCCCGCTTATCAGAGCAGTGTAAGAATGAGAAGTTGGCCTAATAGCATCCTCTATCATCTTATCAAATAGTTGACGGGCTTCAATAACTCTTCCATTCTTTGAATAGCCGTTAATCATTGTCATATAAACAATCTCATCAGGATCCACCCCAGACTCAAGCATCCTTATGAACATATTTTCGGCTTCAGACATCCTTTTTTGTCGGCTAAGAGAACCTATTATGCAATCATAAATAGCAACACCAGGTTTCATTCCCCTGTCCTCCATTTGGTCCAGGATATCAAAAGCCGATACCAGATCCCCAAGTTTACAGTGTTCATTTATTAATATCAAATAGGTTGTTTGGTCTGGAAAGATGCCTTGATCTTGCATAAGATCAAGTAGAGATTTAGCATCCCCCAAAAGACCCTCCCGGGAAAGACACTTCACCAAGGAGTTGTAAGTAAAAAGCTGAGGCATACATCCTAGATTCACCATTTTATGCATGAAATGCAAAGCAATATCCAATTTTGCTGCCTCACACAAGGCACTTATAAGTATACTGAATGTAACATTGGCTAGATGCAAGTTGCTTTTCAAGATCGCCTCAATCAAAAGCTCAATCTTTTGCTCCAAATCTTCGTTTGCAGAAACTGGAAGTAATAATGGATCAAACCCACACCCATTAAGGGCTATTGCCTTGATAACCATAAAAGCAATGTGAAGTTCATGCCCCTTAGGGTACATCTTCATAAGTTTGAAGAACAGAATATGGTCCGGAACAAGCCCACCAGTCAGCATGCTTTTATACAGTTCCTCTGCTTCCATTAGTCTATTCTCCTTAAAAAAGGAAGTGATTAGAACTGTGTAACAGTGGGCATTAGGAGCTAAATTATTACTAACCATGTTATTCAGAAGCATAGCAGCACAATCTACCTTCCCTTCCTTGCAATAATTACTCATCATAACATGATACGTCACCACACTAGGCTGCAGCCCTTGCTCCAGCATCTGGTTGTATAACGCCCAGCCCTGATCAAATAAACCCATCTTAACAAACCCATGGATCAATGTGTTGTAAGTATAACTATCAGGCTTACAACCTGTCTTGAGCATTCTCAAGTAAACTCTCATGGCCATTTTCATCTTCCTATCCTTACAATATACATTTATCAAGGAAGTGTACATTGTCTTATCCACAAAGAAACCCTGTGACTCCATTTCTCCAAATAAGGACTCTGCCTCCACGACCCAACCTTGTTTGCAAAGACCATAAAACAAAGACTTGTACAAATGAAGCGTTGGTAAAAATCCTGTTCTTTCTGTCATTAAATCAAACATTTGAATTGCTTCTTCTAAGTACCCTTTTTGGCATAGTCCGTCAATCAAGACATTATAATACCAGCAACCCAAATGAACATCAATATTATTCATTGTAACAAAGTAATCAAATGCATCCAAAAATCTTTCTTGATTGAAAAGCTGCCTAACGAGAGCATTAAAGGCGGGTTTTTCGCAAGAATAATCCATAATAAGTCGATTAAAAAGAATTATGGCTTCCTCTAACTTCCCTAACTTACACAAACAAATGACTATAGAATTAACAATTGAGGAGCTAGGATTGATACCTCTACCAACAATGTTATCGGAGTAAAGAGAGTAGGCCAATTGGAGATGCCCTGATTGCACAAGCTTCTTAATGAGAGCAGCGTAAGAGGATAAATCAAGGTCCAAGCCTCTGGAAGCGACGAAATCAGCAGTTGATAACGCTTCAGAGACCGAAGAAGTGTGAGAAATGATGCGTTGAATGAGTTTTTGAGCATAGTTTAGTAAGCCATGATTAATGAGTTGCTCAGTGAAGGAGAGGCAAAGGGAATAGTGGTCGGTGGGTATGGATGAAACGGTGAAATAGGAAGGGTCCAGTGGAAGAGCAGCTGAGGTTGTTACTGCTCTTCTTGTTTTGAAGAAGAAGTGACGTGAAAGAAGTCCCTTATTTATCATGTTTAGAAACACAAAAACAGTGGATGGATATGAAAATTTTTTTTAAAGTATTAGTAAGAAGGAAAAAATAGGCATAATTTGAAAATTTTTTAAGAAAAAAAAAAAAAAACTCAGGCCAGCTGAACTAAAAAGAGCGCCAATATTTGAGCGTGGTCGGCCAAAAGAGAGTTCAGAGACAGAAGCAGTAAGAAGAAGTTTGGTGGGCAGGGTAGGGTAGGGCAGGCTGAGGACGATACCCGAACGAAAACACTTTGTCTTCGCTCTTCAGCTGTGTTTGTTTAAAACGCTCGACTCGACGGTGTCCTGCTTCTACAGGGTCCTTAAAGTGGGCGATCAAATATATGGAGCAGTCATTTTGGGCTTAAAATCTAAACTTGGACAATTGGTTGGTCTGAATTGGGACGGCTTATATAATTTTAACTTTTTCACGGCCCACTTATTTGTGCCCTCTACATCTTTTACCAACCCAATAGCTAAGGCCCAAGGTGTTTGTTTTAATTTTATATA
>JBBYHM010000013.1:4382944-4395625 GCA_038381775.1 Adansonia rubrostipa
TAAGAGGTATGATTAATGTCCATGTCCAGAATAACATCAGTCAAGAGTGAAAACGAAATAATGGCTAATAAAACTGAACAACTAAACAAATTAAACAAAAGGATGGTGCGCAATGAAATATGCCTCACAAAACAATTAAACTTCAGAAAACCAAAAGGAGAGGCAGAAGGGTCACAGGGGGGAAAGATCTTCTTATGCCATGGAATCACTTGGAAGATGAAAATCAGCAAAGGCGAAACCAAAATGAAGACAATCAACTCAGACAAACTGAACCAATTCCGAAAGGAAGGGAAAATCTTATGTCAGAACAACTACCGACGACATCTGACAAACAACTTGGTAGGACAAGGAGCTTTATAGCCATGAAAATCTTCCAAAGGAACACTGAAGCATTACTAGGAAATGCAATGAATTCCACTTTCTATGACCTTTCACAGCCTTAGATTCCATTTGATGTTCAGTCTTATTCTTGCAGCACAAAGTTACTTTGCAAAGAACGAAAGTGTTCACTAACATTTAATAATTACTTGTGTCATTATCTTTCTTTTTAAACAACTAACTTTAATTTTATACAAAATTCTTCTAAAATATCATGATAAAGTATTTATATATCTGGGTAGACCCTGATTCTGATCATTCAAGGCACATTGTCGCCAATGAATAGTCTTATTCAGTCAATCATGGTGATTTATCTAGTTCAAGCACTACATAGTTTAACCAATTTTTTTCCTTTAAAAACACTCTAGCTTTATATAATTTTCAGAACATCTGTTGCCCACATTATACTACCACTTACATGAACAAAGGTTATTGAATTAAAAAAGGAAGAAGAAGAAAATATTGCAGAATCTAAAAATAGATTAAAAAACTTAAGGCTCAAAAAATCCAGGGAATCTTCATTTAAAAACAAAACAAAAGATGAAATAAGAGTCCATAAACATTCAGGAATATTTTTAAGAATATATTTAACTAAAAAAATTGACGACTTTATTATTATGAAGAAGTGCAGATCCAAGCCTGAATTTCGACCCCATGATTTGTAAAAAGATTAAATAAAGAACAAAGCACTGCTCAGATTGATGCAGAATAGCTTGAAAATTGATCAACCTAACAAGTTGTTGATGTCGAGATGAAATTTGTAAGAATCTTACTACTTCCAAAGACCAGAATTGTTAGATCGCGAAAATATGACTGATCTGGTATATAACCAATGTCATTAGTGTGACATGCATCACAGGATTTAATATTTGGTGCATGGATTGTTTCTTACAGGATTTAATATGACTCTGTTTGCGAAAAACACATCTAAGCAAACCAGCATTACCATGCAATAATATCACAGAGATTTGATAAAGCCAAAATGAAAATATAAGCACTCAAGATTTTACATTAATCACATCATGAACCAAAAAAGTAAACAGTAATATCACTGTACGACTCGAAATTGAAACCGAACTCTGTAACTTTAGGATAAGAAGATTAACAATCACCGACATCATACTCAAACTAAGCATGCAAAAGGCAGCAAAGCCAGAATACAAATGAAAAAATAAACAAAGAAATAAATAAATGAAACAGCAGGAGGAAATGCATTCATTCATAAATAAAACTGGCCCACGAAAAAACGGATATCTGGTAGAGAAAATGGAAGTTGTGTTAATAAAAAGGCTATCTTGCCCCCACATGGTTGAGAGGGAAACCACATTAAACGCAACCAAACATAAAGGACCTACAGTGAAGTATGGGAAAAACTTCAAAACACAATGGACCCAATCACATAAAAGATTCAGTGATTGAATTAAATCAGAAAATTAAAAAAGAAAAAAGAAATTTCGGGTTCCTCCATACTTATGTTGCTGTCATACATTCCATCCATCAGCATCAAAATGACCACAAAAAGTACTAAAATATATCAAAGCTTAGTAACTTGTTATCATTGTTTAATCAGCAGGTTTAAGGATACTACCGGAGAAATAATCGATGACACTAGAATATACAGTTTTTTATTTTTAGAAAATTTATAGATTCAAATATTGAAAAATTACATTCATATAATAGTGGAGAGGTTGACAATGGCTGGAGCTATAATTTTATTTTTTATATATACATATAATATAAACAAAAGAAATAAAAAATCGGAGATGAAAACAAAGAGAATATCACATCAGCCTAAGCAAACAAAGCTATAAGGGGGCAGACAAATTGGAATAGACATTGACAGCATTCGTTTTGCGGTTAAGAGAAAAAAAAGAAACAAAACTGAACTAACCAATCATGTCAAAACAACAAAGCTAACCATAAAATTAGGAAATTGATTTTGAAAAAAATATATATAATAAAAAATCAAAACAGAGTTGAAAACAACTCAATTTTTTTTTTAAGAAAAAAAGTAAGGTACTTAATTTGAAAATTAACACATCCACGTAAAATCGTCAAGTAAAAAGCTGCTACAATTGTTAGAAAATGAAACGGGAAAAAAAATCCTCTAAAAAGCAAAGATTTGCGTACTTATCGATCACATTAAGAAATGGAAATAAATTAATCGAGGTTTGAGGAAGAGTCAATATAAGGAAACGGCATTACGTGCAAAAGCAAAGCAGCTTTTGGAAAAGAATCACAAAACCGCACCTAGTTGAGAAACCTCGACAATAGAAATCAAACGGCGATAAATAAAAAATGCCAAACGCAACACATGAACGCCGCTGGAGAGAAATACAGGAGACTTCTGAGGGCAAAAGCAGAGCAAAAGAGAATAACTTTAAAAGAGAGAAAACTAATCAACAAAACGTTTAATTCACCATTGCCTTGTTCACGTAATGAAAGAAAGCCAGAGTTAAATCTATAAACAAAAGAAAAAGTAATTGACGTCGCCGTAATGAACTGAAATACTGGCTTGATTTTACCTTCTGGGCGGCCAAAAAACAAAAGGAGTAAGGAGCAAATAAAACGTGAGTTGACGAGGTGAGGGAGAGGGAGAGAAGGAGAAGACTATAAATATATAAAATAACAGGAGAAGAAATCGCAGAGAACGTGAACGAGAATCAAGCTAAATATCGTATAATACCAAATCGATGCGTAAAAGGAAAAAAATAATAAAAAAGAAAAAGGAAAAAGAAAAAGGAAAAGGAAAGAAAAACACTTTTTATAGCGTTCGGATATTTATAGAGTTTCGGTTTTCGACGGAAGGCGAAGGTGATTTGCCCCAAATCAAACTCTCGGTTGTTGAATCAGGAAACATAACTGAAATGAAAATACGAGAAAAATACCTTCGCTCTGGATTTCCCCTTCTCTTTAAATTTAACGGACGAGTAAATAGGGAGCGTACTTGAGGAAAAGGATTTAAGGCGCGTGAGTTTTGAGTTCTGCCCTTTTTTTTAAAAAAAAATACTTAGTTATATAACCGAAGAACCAGAAATTATTTTTATTTGTATTGGTTAATATAATTTGGTAGGTTTCTATCCAAACAATTAAGTTATAGGCCAAAGGAAACACGATGGGGGCCACAGGATCCTACAGGTAGGGGACACGTGGCGGAAAACGTTGATGCCAATTATGTGTGGACAGCTGTAAGACGTAGGGCCAGACGTCGCCACACTGTAGACCCACGTAAGTGCTGGATGTGTTGGGAGCGTGTCGTTACTTTCAGTTACTGAGTGGTCGTTGTCCGCATCAAAAAAAAAAAAGTTGTAATATAATCAACTTTATTGTTCGAAATAAAATAGTTGAGAATTTTGTAATATTTTAAATAAAATGTTAGTAATAAGGAAAACAGTGAAACAGGGAAATGGGGCTTCCAAGGTGTGATGGCGTGGCAAGCAGGTAGGCTGGGTTTTTATTTTTATTTTATTTATGTGCGTATCCCTAGGAAATCGGGAACTCCAAAATCGAATCGTCCTTTTCAACGCCGTTGTTTGTGGTCAGTTCGAAACTCCGATTTACCATTAATATAAATTTTATAACTATTTTATTTTATTTTAAGTGAAGATTACTTGATTTTCCAACTCAACGCCCAAGTATTATGGCAACTAATTTCCCACTAAAGGGTAGTGGACAACCATTACAATATCAGCTTCCACATTTTCCCTTGCAACATTAATTAATATATTTAATGTACATACTATTAATATATTCTCCACGTTAATGTTTCTATAGAAGCGATAGAAAGAAAAAGATTACTTGAATTGAAGTTTAAACAAATTTATCTGATAAGAAGTAATGAAACTGAACATTACAAAATCAAAATATACATTTTGATTTTGATATTAATTGAAGTTATTTATTTATTTATTTATTTATGATTTCTTTATTATTTCTTTCTAAACATGGTATTCTCTAAAGAAACTCCACCTTAAATTAAAAGTTAATTACTCCTAATTGTACTTACTAGCTTCTTAATTAAGACTCGAGAGTGGAAGCAAAAATTCATGCCACTATCAATTCATTTCGTAAGCCAGGGTTTCCTCGAGGAAAAGATTTAGGCGACTAGAGTAGCCATTGGAGGCATTGACTTTGTTTTTCTTGTTTCTTTGTTTTTTTTCTGAAATGGGACATTTTATTACATTTTCAGGAAATTACAGCTCGGTAGGCCTACTACTAATAGACTATATAGTAAATTCAACTCTGTCTTGTGGCTGTCGACCACCCTCGCCTGCCTGTGCTCTGCTACTAGTGTTATCAATCAGCGGCAACAATTTGAAGAAAATCATGCATTTCCACGTGGAAGAGTCCTGAAATTTTTCTCGTTCAAATGGGAGGATTTAATTTGGTCCAATCCAATGTTCATTGCACTGCTTCATTTCTTCAAATTTAGTTTTCTACAAGAAACTAATCAACGATTAATATATATAATCAATGCATCATCATCACTTGTTTAATTTGCAAAATGCAAAAAAATTGATAGTTGATGTCATGCTATGCTGGAGGGCTGAAATGAAACCAGCAAATTGGTTTTGGCATATACTGCTCCCATCCTATCAATGTTTTCCGACAGTTGACCATTGTATTAATTGTAATAACAATGAACCAAGCTCAGCTCCACAGCTTTCAAATCCCAAGGGTTAATTACCACTTAATTAGTCCATAGCTACGCCAACCCCCCCATTCTTGGTTAATAATGAAATTGATGATTAACCAACTTCTTTAAGTTTCCTAGCTGAATACTTAATTCCCAAGTAACCGATCGTCTTTGTTTGACTTTGATAGACATTGTTTATTTTATGTGGAATCTGAACAGTGTCGCTCATCGGTGGGGACAATCTCCGTAGTTTTCAAATTCAAACCAAATATGATTATAAATAATTAAGTAAATCGCTGTCAACACTCTTTACCAAGGCTAATATGGAACTAGTCTCCAATTAATCTTTAGTTTGTTGTTTACGTGTCAGCTCTTGAAAGACCAGTTCAGTTCAGTTCAATTCAGATTCCGTTTCAATCACTACCTTCTGCAGACGCATCTTCTTTGCTAGCTTGATTCCCTCTTTGACTGCAATAGCCTCTGCCTTTGTTCATGCTCAAATCTTATTCAAAAGTTAGGAAAAGGTAATGGCCATTGTACCAAGTATTGACCTTGAAAGCTGTAACTAGTATATGAATGCGAGGGGCACTGGGGCCTGCGCGACACTCTTTTCCGTCCAGGGAACTTTCCGAGCTAAGATCCTGGATTTTTTTTCTTTCTTTCTTTCTTTTTTTTTTTCAAACTTCTCTTTAATGTCATTGTGTTTCTTTTTCAAACTTCTTGGGGCAGTCCGCAAGACATTCTGCCGTAATAATTTGTAAGCGAAAAAGAGATGGGTCCCCCTCGATCCTTACGTTGCAAGGGCCCAAAATTTTTATTGTTTGTTAAGGTGCTTAACTTGAGCTATCCAGAAGAGGTCACCTGACTGGCGACAACCGATGTTTTTTGCGCGGTGCCGCTGTGGTACGAAAATCAAATAAGTTTGTGCCAAGTGCCAACCAACGTACGTCCTGTTTCCGCTCCCTTTTCCATTTTTTATAGTATCAGAACCGCTCTACACCGACCAGAATTTGAAGCTATGGCCAATGCTACTTCCTATTGCGTAGCAGTCAGGCTCAGCCTCGGGCTACATATACAAAGCCTTCTTTCCTCTTTTTCTCGCTCGATTCTTCTTTATTAGCTTCTATCTACTACTTTACATTCTTTACCAATGTACGTGCACATTCATAAACTTCTATCCAAACAAAGTGACCTTCTTTAAACTTCATAAACTTCTATCCAAATAAATTTAGGCCCTCAAAGTTGTAAAGATTAGACACCCATAACTCGAATATATATACAGATATACATATATATATATATATATATATATCTATATATATTATGCCATTGTCCATTTTGAGCTGAAGAGTGCTTACTAGAGGAACAAGAAAGCAGAAGCATATTAATAGTAGAGGGAACAACGCTCTTGCTTAAAACAAGTACCGCCATCTTCAAACGATGGAACAAATAAGTCCAAGATGTTCATGCAGAACATAAGTGCCACACATCATAAGAAAGAGAGGCAAACAGAAATTTCAAGTCCACACATCATAAACTAAGCTGCATCTTCCAAACATCAGACTCGCAATAGCACCCCACAAACGGGCGATTTGCCATATTACAACATTTTTACAAGAATGCCTCAATCAGCAGTACTGTTCTCTTCACTTTCAAACATTTGAACAACCTGTGCCACGCCCTCAGCAATTTCCTTCTGGATGACGCTATCTGGCATGTCAAATGTCCTCCTTCTCATTGAAAGTGATTTCCCTGGGGGCTGAGGATCCACCACATCCAGCATTGCTTCCAGTTCATCTATCATAGACTTCTTCGCAGCTCTCACCATTAGATCAGCTCCCTATGATATGAAACAGCACATCCAATTCAAATTGGTTAAGACCTTCCAATGACATTCAAGTTGACTGCCAAGTTGTATAACTCCATGAGGTTATATGACAATCCAAAATCATGCTGAAATGAGCTCAGATACTGAGATATGCTATCCTGACCGCATCACCATCTCTAATAAAGACTTTGTTTTTAAAAATATTTTTTATTGAAAAATGAGAGAGAGAGAGAGAGAGAGAGAGAGAGAGAGAGAGATGATTTCAATTGCATTTTTGTCCATTCAAAATATTTATTCTCAGCAGCTTCATGACAGCTTTGGCATTGGTAGATAGCATTTTTTGGGCAGCTTATAGTTGACGCATTAATGATTATAAAAGTGGCAGTCATAACTTAATATAACAGATTGTGGGGGTCTTTTCCTTCTTTTTGGTCAACTACAATCAAATCTATCTTCAAAATAACATGATAATTACATAAACTTTACCGAACGTTTCTTGTACCATAGTTTCGTAGCGGAAGCCTGTTAAGCAAACAGTTAAGAGTTCAACAACATTAAGTGCATTGCCTAGTTTTTCCTCATAACATCATATTAAATTCACCATCCTTTAGGTGTTAAGCGTAACTTGCAACAACTGTCATAACTCATAAGTACCACTGATGAAGAAGAAAAGGGAGAAACATATGCCAATTACATGATCCAAAAACATTGTAACAGATTAAATTGTCATTAGATGCATAGAAGTTATAATATGATTCAAATTTATCCTTATTGGGCCCATTAGAAAGCAAGAAATAGATTAAAATCAAAACCTCCAAAGAGAGAGAGAGAGAGAGAGAGAGAATGGACCTCAATGGCATCAACAGTAAGGAGCAGCACAATGATTTTCTCAGAGAACCTTTGTCGTTCTTCCGCATCCTGGGCTAGTCGACGACGGTAGGAGAAGTTATTAAAATATGCTCTGATCTCCTTCAGCTTAGTCTTGGCAACTGCCAAATCCCTAAGGCCGCGAAGAGCCTGTGATCTACGAATCAGATAAGCTCTGAATGTTACTTGGATCATCAGGGCTGCATCTTGAGGAGACAATTCCTTCTTCTTGCCTCTATTATTTCTAATGACACCAGCTCTTTTGGCAAAAGCCTATCATCAAAACAGAGAAGTCCAAGCCTAAGTATAAATGAAACACTTCTTAGTATACTAGAACTAACTATATTATTTCCCATGAAAAAAATCAAATTTAATTCAGTTATTAAGCTTATATACATTCACAGTTTACAAAATGAATGTCTACATTGCAAATCATTACTGAAGAAGCATTTAGAACTTGAGGCATGCCAGAATAAATAGGTTTTAGAGCTTGCACAATATATGCTTGTAATTTAAATAATTTTCATGGACAAAAATTAAGTTAATATAGTTGCAAGCATCTACAGTTCAGAAAATGCCATTGCACTGAGAAGAAAAGATAGGACATCAGTTGATTTCCTTAAATAACAAGTTAGGCTTTATTGGTGGATTATTAAAGGGACAGCGATTAGTCAATACGCTAATTAAAAAGAAAATGTCGTTTTCAGGATCCGCTCAAAAGGAATTTAACTTATACACCGTAATTTTGATAGCGAGAAAGCAATTCATCGTTACAGAACACAACTCAAACAAAACCAAACTAAACTGAATTCAGGTAACCCAACCGACAAAACAAAAAAAAATGTAAATACATCAAACCTGTCTTAAAACGACAGCTCCATGATCAGACCGCTCTTCAATCTCCACTATACGCGTCTCATTCTCTCCTCGCTTGTCCTTTTTCTGAGGCTTCTTCTCATTCTTTTCCTTTTTCTCCGATTTGCTAGATTCACCTGCATCGCCAGTCGATGCTGTGAACACGTATTTCCTCGAGATAGGCCCGTCAATTCCCTTTCCTTCAATCTCAGCCGTCCATTTATACTTCTTCTGTTTCTCATCTTCTTTTTTCTTTCCGTCCTTGATCTCCGCTACCCATTTGTACTTCCTCTCGACCGGCCCCTTGACCTCCGCCGTCCACGTGTACTTCCTCTCCTCTCCGTGGGTCCTCGCGTTTACGAGACGATCGAACTTGGACTCCAGCGCGGCAACTCGATCGCACAATGTTTGTATAGAAAACTCAGGCTCGACTCGGCGTTGTACCCTCTTGTACGAGCGAAACAACGGCGTTCTCTCGATTTGGATCAGATCGGTTACGCTGTCATAGATCTCGAAGGGGCTAAAGCAAGGGAAAGGCTTCAGTAGGTCGAGGGAGGAGCTAAGTTCATATTCTTCTTCGAAAAATGATGGAAAAGCTAAGGGCTTGGGAGCAAAAATGGAGGTTTCTTTAACAAAGAGAGATGGAGAGTAAGGGTCGAAGATATCGGTTATCCTGAAACGGCTCATGGTTGATGAAGGAGCTGGAATCGTGAACTAACTCAGTGAATTAAGTGTCAGCAAAGAAAAAAGCGAGCTAGTTAGGGTTTTGGTTAAAAGGAAAATCCTTTTGATAAGCATCTTTATCAGATTGAAATAAGAACAAGACAAATATGTGTGGTGAACGAGGAGGAACAAAGGGGCAGATCGTCAAAAAGGTCGGAGGCGAGGGTAGATTTGGGAATCCAAGTAGCGAAAACAGCTATGGGAATGGGAGACGGAATTTGGTTGGTAATCGGATAATGAGAGCGAACAAGGTTTCGCCGCAAATTCAGGGGGGCAAATGGACGGAAATAGGCATGAGGAAGATGAAGAATTACGGGGACATGAGAATCTGATTGTGCGATTACAAGTTGAAAGTAACATGCAGTGGTGCAGTGCAGCTGCGCATGTGGGTTCAGTCTGAGAACTGACAGTAGGTGACCTGAGATTCGGCCCAACAATAATTATTGTAGTGGTTTGGGCTTTCATTTTCATCATAATCGGCTCGAATATATCCGTAAACGTGGGCCACTTGATAGGAATATTTTATGAGTATTTTAAATTATTAACAAAACAAAAGGAAAAAAAAAAAAAAGTAAAATCAGAGTCCGCACCTGAAACTATTTAAATCTTTCACAAAGCCCTAAATCCCTTGAAAAAAAAAAAAAAAAACCGATTCCAAGTTCCAACATTCAGCCCCAAAACCCGATCTCTGTCACCCTAAATCCCTAAAATCGGATCCCTCTCTCCATCCCAAATTTCACTGCTATTAAAGAATATCATGGGCATCATACGAAGCAGTTTTTCTTTCATCGTAGGAACATTTTGCGGGATTTACGTTGCCCAAAATTACAACGTTCCCAATATCAAGAAGCTGGCTAACACCGCCTTCTTCATGGCCAAGCATGTCGAAGAGAAGTACCGCAAGCCCAAGAACAGGGACGACGATTAGCTTCGATAAGCGATGCAGTTTTCTGGAACCAATGGAGTCAACGGGTTCAGTTTTATTTTCTCTTAATAATTATGGGAAGCAAAAAGATATCATTTTTTGGGATCAAATACGATATTGCGATTTTGTACAAGAGAAAAAAAAATATAAATTAGTGACAAAATTGGTGCTTAATGATAAATTAGTGCTCTTTCACTCAATTAGAGATGTCTAGGCTTATATATTGTTGATTTTTTATTCATTTTTTTCTTTTTTTTTTGCAATCTTATAGTCATTGTGATTTTGGGACTATCTTGAATTTTGGTAGTTCATTGTGAGGGAATGACTGCAAGAGCGCTAAAAAGGCCTCGAACCTGCTTTTATTCAATCGGGCGTTTTTCACATCTTGAGAAATCAAAATTTACCATTAATTTCGCTTCAGGCTTTGCATAGTTCACTCTTTTGTTGAATGATGATGGAGTTATCTTGAGTTTGAATATGGAATTTGTTTTGGTCTCAGTACTATTAAATAAATTAGTTACATTTTACTTCATAGTCAGTGGTCATACTTTTCAATTAGCAACTGGCGGTGAGTTTTCAGTTGTTATGAATTTTGGAGTATATGATATTTACACAGCTGCCAGCTAGGTTAACCCCTTTAGTTTAGAAGTTTCAGAGATGGATTTCTTTTTTAGGCGTTGCTTTAATTGAAGGAAGATACTTACCTTCCTAACTTTATTTGATGTTAATGGTATGTGTTTCTTATAAGTGCAGCTGCCTGTGTCTTAATATGGCTTCCAATTTTGTTTTTCAAATTTTTAGATTTAAGCGGATTGCTTATCCTTGAAATCTGGTTTCAAGTGAATTATGGGGTGTAATAGGTTGCTTCTTGTATTTTGGTTTGGACTTTGGAGTGCTTTGTGTTGCTTACTCAAGACTCTTCTAGTTCTAAGCTCTCTGCTAAGGTCAATTATAGCGTCCAGGTTGTAGTGGTCATTTGTTACAGGGAAGCATTTGTATTATCCAGTGCCGTAGCTGCCATTTAGAGCTTCCAGGCTTTCTGCCGGCTGTTGTCAAAACTTTGTCAAGTATTGCTTCTATTGCATACAGAGTTCTGTGGCCCCATAGTGCCATGGCTTTCAAGTTATGTGTATTTTCCTTCTGGCCTAGACATTGGGCAATTGGATAGCTACATGAATCTTTCCTCTGTATGTCAAATAAAATTTTGGTCAATACTCTTCCTATTCTGTTTGTAATGAAATGATTGATCAAATTTTTAGTAGTCTGCTCTCTTTATGTGGCTGCGCTAAATATATATATATATACACGCACATTTGTGTGTGTGCACGTGTGTGTATGTGCTGAATATCAAGTGCTGGTAGCTGGCTTTTGATTCACGATTGCTATGAAAGAGGAACATGAAGATACTGCATTTTGAATGGTTGGCCATTATGAATGTGTTGCATTTTGGTACAAGCATTGGGTTGAATGTAACTATTAGGAAATTTATGGTATAAATCTATTTGTTTGGTTGGAATAAGTTTTTGATAGGGGCAACGGGGGCATTATCAGGGTAGTTGGCAGTGGTCGAACCATCCAGTATGTATTGGTTTTGAAAAAGATTGAAACAGTATGATTAACTTGCCGTTTTGCATTTTATACCATACTGATCGTTTCGGTCTGTACCAACCTGTACCGATCAGAACAACTAGTATTGCTGCATACCAATCTGGACTTTATTTGAAGTATATTTTGTACCTTTTCAGCTCTCATGTCTCTATATGGGCACCACTATGGCCCTGTTTTTGAAATTTGGACATAACTTTCTTTTGGCAAGAAGTTGTTGTACCTTGTCTAGCTGGATCCTGAAACAATCCTAAACGAGACTCCACTTGCAAAATTGTTTCATGGATATTTTGAGATTTCCTTTCCTTGTATCATGTTAAAGAAACATAGGCAACTCGTCTTCACTGCTACTTGGTGGATAGTTTGATTTACACTTTGGTTTTAACAGTAACAGTAACTCTTTCTATCTTTGATGTTTCATCTTACTTAAAATTTTGTTAGTGTATAGGCTGTTGCTGAGAAACCCATTGGTGCACAGGAATTGCGTCTCTAGTCATATAAGCTTTAAGGGAGAATATCATGTACAATTGCTACAGTATAATTAATAAATCACAAGCTTAAATTATGTAGGACTCACAAAAATATTATGTAAAACTTATAGTTCTAAGTGGTAGATCTTTATATAATTTTGTGTTGAGATTGGAATAATTGCAAGATTGTAGGTACAATGCTTTCAAGGTTGAAACGCTTTTTTTTTTTTTTTTTCAATTAGCTAATAAGGAATCATTATATGGTAATTTATTTAATCAAACTTTTATCATCCAGATAATTAAAAACAAAAAACAAAGGTGAAATTCTGAGGCAATAATAGTATTGAATGATGCCTGCTTTAAATCAATGGTTAATGAAAAATATTACACACAT
>JBBYHM010000013.1:4395725-4409965 GCA_038381775.1 Adansonia rubrostipa
TCTAAGAATTCATTTCAGAGATAGTAATTATTTAAAAAGTTAGGATATAAGGTTATGTGAATGTTTATATTATTATAGAGATGAAATGAGTAAGGCTTCGTATTTTTGGGAGTAAATTTTAGAAAATGAATATAAATATAACATATGTATATATTTTATATAACGTTAATAATTCTTCTTCTAATAGTAGGAATAATTCTTTTTTTTTAAAAAAAAGAGTCAATCATCCCAATCCCGATTGTCAAACCCTCAAATTCCAATATGAGGAAAAGAAGGAAAAAATAAATAATAATTAAAAAAAAGGAAACATCACTATTCACTACCATTTACCATCATTACTCTATATATATATATATATATATATATATGCACAGGATATATTTAATAGGTCACCGCCACAATACGTGCCAAGATGTGAAATATAAATGGAGATATAATATAAGAAAGATGCATCACAGTTGAAGGAATACATACGATTTGACGAGATTTTCATATATTATATAAACCTTAGTTTAGCTACCTAATAAGCAAATATTATTCCCACCCTATATTTTTTGCACTACACCAATTAATCCTAGTCCTGTCCTGCTCCCCCTCCTGCACTGCTGTTGGATATCCACATTGTTATTATTATTATTATTATTGCTTCCTTTAATGTTAATTAATTAATTTAGTTACAACTTACAACGTGGGGACTTTATATTCACCTTCACCTCCCTTGCAACTTACACCCCAACACAACGCAACGCAACGCACGGCCCTAATCTCAAGCAACCATGCAATGCAACTTCATGCTCATTAACGCAATAATTCGCTGTTATTGAGGGTAGAGTTGTTTACGCACACATGCAGATGTTAGGAAAATTTTTATTTTTTTATTTTTTTTGGATAAGCAATGTTAGGAAATGTTATGCTTACTTGTCCTTTTTTTTCTCCTTCTCTTCTTTCTATGAAAATAGAATATTGTAAAATAGATTGTCCAATGCTGTATAGACTTGATACAATCAAAGGATTTCGATGTAATAATTTGAGGGAACTTTACCAGAGAGATTGTTGAGGGATAGGTTTAAGTTTTCAATACTTGTAAGCTTCCCAGGTTGCGATGGTATCTCTCCAGAAAGTGAATTATAACTCAAATCAAGTAAATCCTGTAAGGCTACAAGATTACCAATTTGATATGGAATTGTCCCATTCAAGCAGTTGTCGGTCAAACGTAAATCCAGCATCTTGGAGTAGTCCCCCAACTGATATGGAATTGGCCCCCTGAGCATATTCATCGAGAAGTGTAGTGACTCTAAATTCGATAGTCCTCCAATTCCTGCAGGCATGGACCTCAAAGCTTGTTATCTTTCAGTCTTAAGGACAAGAATTTCGACAATTTTCCAACTTGTGTAGGAATGACTCCTGAAAGTTGGTTGGAAGAATGGTCAAGCTCTATTAATTGTTTCAACTGAGCAATCTCATCTGGGATCTTACCACCTATCATATTCCCGGCAGCCTTCGGTAGCGTCAATTTCGGACATTCTCCCCAATTTGGCGAGAGTTCACCACTGTGTTTGTTGTAGCTTAATATATTTGAGGTTTGGGTACACCCCCGAAATCTCGAGTTATATTTCCTGTAAGTTGATTATGTTGAGCCGAACTCGATACAAGGTCTTGCAATTCTTCAGGCTTTTTGGAATAGGACGTGAGTAGTTGTTGAAGGAGGCACTGAAATTGACAAGCTTTCCACCTCCACAAACTTCTGAGGGCAAGTTCACACTAAAGTTGTTCTCAGCCAGATGGAGAACTACTAATGATGAAAGATTTTCCAAGTCTTCCTGTACAAAACCAGATAACTGGTTCATGAGTAAATGCAAAACAGTCAACTTGCGTAAAGTTGCAAAACTAACGGGAATGTTTCCCGAAAGTTGAAGACTGGAAAGCTGTAGAACAGTTAACCTGCTCAACTTACCTAAGGATGGAGGAATAGGGCCAGAGAAATGACTCCCTCTAGAGCTATCAAAGACAGACGTTTCAAATTCCCTACCTCATTGGGAATTTTGCCAGTAAGCAAAGTATATTGGAGGAGAAAATTTTTTAGATTAATGAGGCCAAGTTTAGATCGACTAGTTCCATCAGGGAATAAAGATGGATCACGGATGTAATTCACTTGTCATGTTGTTTCGTGAAATGTCAAGCTCATAAATTTGAGTGAGATTTGAAAGAGAAATAGGAAGCTTGGTGTTTAAAGAATTTGTGGAAAGATCAAGGAACTCGGGCTTTGAAAGCAAGCCAATCTTGGATTGTATTTTGCCTGCGAGATGGTTTACTTTAAGATCAAGCCGAAGAAGGTTTGGGGAGGAAGAAAAATCTAAGTTTTCAATGGTACCTCTCGAACCTGTGTATGCAAGATTTATTTCAGTCACATTTCCTACATTATTGCAGGTTATTCCCCGCCATCTGCATGGACTTTGAGTAGTAGCATTGGCAGTAACAAAAGCTGGAGTGACCCATGTCTGGAAAATTGATTTGATAACTGAAGCTATATTTCCATTTGAGCAAAGCTTCAACTTCTCTACTTGGGACTGAATTGCCATTGCAGGAAGATGGCAATGCCAAAACAGCCACAAAAAGAGTAAGATAGAGATACTTTCCTCGGTAATTAGGCGGAGTTCACAAGCCCTTTCTTTCTTTTTCCGATTCTAATATTCAATGGCATGATTTGCTTATGGCTTATACGTGGATTAACATAAACTATTGGTGTTGAGTGTGGTGGCATTTTTTCATAACACAATAATTAGATTTATTATTGATTTGTTTTTTCATTTGAAATATTTTATAATTTTTATGATTTAATTAGATTTACTTTTGATAATTTAACAAAATCATATTTTTATAATTTAACTAATCATAAGTCGTATTTTTACGATATGACTAGTCATTTAGTCATTAAACTATAATATTATTTTATTTGTTTGTTTATAATGTATAATTATTATAAATAAGAATAAAAATTTAAGCTTACAACGCTTCAGAAGTTATTCCATACAAACTTATTTTCTTTTATTCTTTCTTTAATTTTCTTCTCCATTTTCATCTTTATTTTTTTCTGTGCAAAACCATCAATTGGCTTCTTACCCAACCTTTCAGGTTGAGAAGACAACATTTCTTACACTCATAAATTCCAAGTCAAAGTGAAATACAAATGATGATTTGGATTGACATATGTGAAAAATTCCCATCATCATAGTAACCCCAGTGTTGACTCATCCATGTAAAGGAAAACAATTTCTTGTAATCATTGTATGTTCTTAGAATCTATCCGCTCCCTTAAAACTAATTTATATACACACACACACACACATATATATATATATATATATATATGAGTCGTAATTTGAAAGTAAAATAAATTACAAATAAGCCAAAATTCCTTAAAATTGGTTTTTTAGATTTGATGGGTTTTTAGCACATGAAAGCACTAGTTTTTCAAGAACAAGAGCAGCTAAAATGCCATTACGGGAGAGAAAGTGAAAGATGAAGATGTGGCCATTATGGGTTTAGAGAAAATAGAAGATAAGGGGGGTAATAATAATGGAATTTAAATGGTATAATAGTGATTTCAGGTGAATATATAACCGAATTAAACTGTGATAGACGAAATAAAAGTAAAAAAAATATAATTATCACAATAAAAAAATTTTTACAAAAATATTAACACTCAAAGAATGAAAATAAACTTTTTTTTCAAATAAATATTACGCAATAAGAATAGGAAGAGATCATGGGCTGCTTAGTCAGTGCTTTGACCCCAAACCAACAGGCCTAAACGCTGAGCTACCTACTTATTAGGTTTTGGTTCCCAAAACCCAAACTGATTTACAATCGAATTTACAAATAATTAAACTACAGTTGAAAGTTCTTTACTTTTTTTAATTTTATTTATATTAAATTTGATAATTTTAAATAAAAAACAGTTTAATAAACGTAGTGGAAAATCGTATTCGATAAAAGTCGTATGTACGGCTTGGAGGGAGATCTTTCATATCTTTCGAGATCCACCCTACAATATGGGGTCAAAAAGCCAAAATAAATGATTTTAGCCCTTATAAAAAGAAAAAGAAAACGGATTCTTGAACCCCTTTCATGCTCATATCACGTCGAGGTACTGTAGAAGAAAAAACTACAAAATCCGATTCAATTTATCGTAATCGATTAGTTAACATGTTGGTTAACCGTATTCTGAAACACGGAAGCCATATCTAAATACAATTGGCATCATTGATACAACACATTTAACGCATGTATTCTTTGTATTTAGAGTTTTAGTACATTTAATATTTTTATTGTATTTATATTTACATAACTACCACAAAAAATTTTTGAAACACGACATATATGCCATATCTAATTTATACATTTTTTTTTATCAATAATCAGTAGATCTTATAAAATTATTAACTTTAACATTTCAACAAAATCTTTAAAATCTTACTGCTATACGTTCTGGGGGGTTTCTTCTATACTTGGTTGAAATGTTGATGCTGGCTTTGCATAGGCGTTGCTTAAACTCTAAAAAGGGAAACGTGCATTAACTATAGGCGAATACACTGTTGAAAAGTAAAACATTTTTTCTCAGAGAAAACAATTTGTACTTCCTTTTATTAACACCAAATTTACTGGATGTCTCCAACCTTCGGCCGCAATTTCTGCATAGAGAAATTGACACTACCAAATCTTGAAATATGCAGTCTTAAAATGGCAACGATATAAAGATATCAGAGGCAACGCACCTTCTTATGTTGTCTTCAATTGGGTGTTGGCAATTGACAACAAATCATGAACGATTGATTATATACAATGAAGCAATAAAAATTGACGTGACAATATCTGTATATATATCTAATTAAATGCCTCAATGATCAGGGAATCATGTAAAGTATCTCTCCAAGTGTCAACAGATGTAGCATGCGGAGAGTATGGAAGAGTTCTTTGTGAAGACTAGCCGATTCTACTGAGAAACAGGACATGAACATGAAAATAAAATCCCTCAAACACTGAAAATCATTCACCAATATGCCTTTTTGAACGAAGAATGGCAGAAACTTAAAGAGCTTGCATCTCCAAGTTTGTGCTAGTCCCAGAGGGTGCTGCTGAATCCTGGTTTTCACTGGCAGAGCTCATCTCTTGAACAGGGGGAGGGTTGACAACAGTCATTGGCATGACGAAGTTATCTGATAGCCGTCCCTTCATCTCCCTATGCTCCTGGCATAAAGCACACCAGTGCAAGCAGCAGTGCACCATGCACGGGTCACAGGGTGAGTTCTGCAGTTAACAAATGCAAGTAAGAAAATGCACTAAGTGGAAGCCCTTAACTTCCAAAGCCAGGAATTTTGAGCAAAATTCCAATTGGATACCGGAATATAAATAAATAGTACATTCAGATGTCAACAACTAAATTTTCAGACATGAATTTCACATTATTTGAATATGAATCAACATCATTCTATGGAGGATTTGCTCCATGCCAAAAGACGCAACAAGGTAGGCTGCATGGGTAATCTTGATGAGAGGCAATGGATAATTACTAATCAATGCAAAATTACAATTGATAGAATTCAGCAACAAGAAGTTTCAAAAGATTCAAATTGTTAGAATAAGCGTTAAGACAAGCTTTTTCTTTTTCAAATTTACTTCTACGGATATAAGGTAATACATTAATCATTGTTTAGTTGGACGCAACTACTACTTTATTTCATGATAAAAGCCACACTTATTTGATAAAATATCATACCACAAGAAAGCTATAAAAGCAGCAAGTATTATCTTTGCAACAAGTTTGTTTGCCAATAATAAGTGCAAATGGGTAAAGTAAGATTAGATACGACCTTGAGATGGTACTTCTTCTGTAAGGACTGCCGAGCAAGACCGGTATATATTCCACACATCCACCAAGCAAACAACAAACCCTCACAAATGAGAAACGATGTCTTCGGGTCAATACCATGGAAGACTGCTGTTGCAGCTGCCAATGCAATGCCACCTTCAACACAAATAGCATGGCAAATGCAAGGTGTAGTCCAAGGCGTATCATCTCTCAAGTTCTCAATATTACGCCCAAATAGAACACATGGACAAAATAGCCCCGTCCAGCCTGCAAAGCAAGTAAATTTGCTAATTTAAAACAAAATCGCTTTAATGACATATAATAGAATAAAGGTTACCTATACTAAACCATTTTCTTAAAGAAGCTTTCATAAAAAAGCTTTCTCCCTCTGTTTCACTTCATACATATAAAAAAAATGTTTAGAATCATCGAGCAATCAGACTGGAAAATGAGTCATCAGTTAACAGATACGGTACACACACACACACACATATATATATATATATATATATAAATTGCTTAATGATCCAAGCATGTAAACATTCCTACACAATTTGTTATAGTTTCTTTACAAAGAACAAGGGCAAAGTCATAGATTTACAAAGCAAAAACACACATCAACTTACAACTTTCTGTATCTTCAGCACAGCCGAAAATTCCAGTTGTCCAAGGTTCAACAGCAGGAGGCTCAAAGTTTTCAGGTAAAGGCTGTCCACATTCATTGCACTTTCGGACATGCAACTAGGAAAAAATCCAACAGCTCAGTGATTAGCCCAATGTGCATCTCCCAACAAGGAAAAAAAAAATTTTTTTGCACAAAATCTTAAGCTATATCGTACTTTATTATATAAACAAATGAACTATTGTATATATTATTTTAGCTTAAACCCTTCCAAGTTCATAATTTTCTTGAGGAACAAGATCTAAGGGCTAATTACTCAATTTAGGACCAAACCTTTCACCAATTGAGAGGATCAGGATCAAACCTTTCATTTTAAGGGCTAAATATTTGCAATTTGTGACAATTAGGAAATTTTTTGTAACTGGGTGGCGGCCTGTTTCTGAAGTGAAAGAGTTAAAGAGAGAAAAGAACGAGAAGAAATTAAGTTAAAAAAAAATGGTATTTTATTATTATTATTTAATGGCATCTTTACTTGGCATCCATGCTGTATCATTTTATTTTGGCAACCGTCTCTAATTGGTGCATTTAGTCTAAGCTCTTAACTCAGCTACCAAAAAAAAATCCTTAGTTACGACAAATAGCAAATTTAGCACTAGTTGGACTGGAATAAAAGATTGGATCCTAATTCACTGTGAAAGATTTCGTCCTAATTTGAGCAAGTAGCCAGATCTAAGTGCAAAAGATCTAAAGACTAAATGATGTTTCATGGCACACCAAGAAAAACAATTATAACATTGACAAACTTTTTAAAATAGGTCCTCCAGACAGACCTGAATGTCCCTCCCCTCCCCCCACCCCCCAAGGAAAAAAAAAAAAAAAAAGCTTCCAACAGCTCATAATTCATACGCAAATTTGATATCTTCAACAAGCAAAGCTTTGCCCCAATTCTCAGACTGGATTCAAGCCTATAATTATCAATCTAGAAGAAATAGCATCACCACTATCCTCACATATTATATCAATATTATTCGAAGCGATGTCTGGAACAACCGTAATCCTAAGCATTCAAGAAATAATAAAAACTGTGACATGATGGAGTTATTTCAAATTCAAACTCAAAGCAACAAGTTTTCTCTAAAACAATCGAATAAGAAACACTAAAATCACGGGAAAAAGGAAATAGAAAAGTCAAATTTTTTGAAAGATAGCGAGATAGACCTGAGGAACATCTATGGGCTGATTAAGTTCACCGGGTTGGATATCTTCCAAAGGAGCCTGATCTTTTGTCAGCTTAACGTATCTGGATTGCGCGTCCGCCATCTGATCCAAAAGCACCCAAAGTATTAAATCCAAAAAAAAAAAAAAAATCAACCCTCTGTTTTACTGTTGAGGAAATTGAGGGGAAAAAAAAGAAAAAAGAAATGCTACGGAATTGAAAAGAAAGAGTGGCACATGGATGAGTCTTCAAAGTCTTACAACCTCCGAAATGTACGAGATCTTCGGAGAAGTTTCGAAGTAAGACAAAAGGACAGACTAGGTTAGGGAGACGGGAACATCAAAATCTCCGAAGATGATGTTTGGGTGCAAGAAAGAAGCTTACAGGGTCAACAAGAAGAACTATATTGTCTTGTCTATTGTCTACGGTTTCCTCTTTCCTCAATAACATTAGTACTGGCACCGGCAATGACAAACCTAACCTTCACCAATGGATTTCCGTTAAGAAGTGGGTTTGGAGTTTGGACCATCACGTTTTGGGTCACAACGCCAAGCTTCCACGTATCAACTGGGATTCACCATTCCCCCTTTTCTTTGTTTTGTGCCAAAAACATTTATTTAATTATTATTTCAATTTTTATTCAATAATATTTTTATTGATTTATAAAAGATAATACATTGATCATATTTTTTATCGTTATAAGAAAATTTTTAATATTTAATACTTTATTTTTACTCAATTTGAAAAAAAATATACTTTAATTAAATTTTTTTTCTATATTTATAGCTTCTAACTAATGTCACTAAATACTAATTAAAACTTATTAACTTCACTTTCTTATAAGATGGAAAAAAACACGCTAATATCATAATAATAATAATAATGACAATGACAATGATTGTAGAATTTAATTTAATTATTTTATATTATTATTTTTATATTATTTTTAAAATATAATATTTGATAAATTTAAATTTTAAATTTTAATATCAATAAATTTTTTATTTTTATACCGCAGTTTTTATGTAAAAAAAATCCAAAATAATCTTAGAGAAAAAGGATTGTATTGGTGTTGCCACGTATAAGTATGATTTCAACATGTGACATTGATGTATAAGTAATTATCACACCATTTTTAGTTGCATTTTTTATTTTTTATATACTTAAAAAAGGAAGGTTTCTTCGTTTATTTACCTTTTTCTTTTATTAAAGGAAAGGAAACATCTAAATTTGGAGGAGAATAAATATTGGGTATTCTGATTGTTTTCTTAACCTTTCTTATTTATTTTATGAAATTACATGCATTTGTAACAATTAATCTGAAGTAGGAAAGAAATATTTCACTAAATGTAGCACCGTAAGCTTTTTCAAACCAAAAAAAAAAAAAGATTTTTTTAGCTGTAAAAGTGTAAACCATCGTATTAGAACATGGAGAAAACAAACATATGCAAAATCGATTTCTCAGAGCGAAATCCTCACTATTTTCGAGCAAATTACAGGATTTAGAAAGAGAGTTTCCATGATTCCATCTATTGAGACTTTTTTAATCATTTTTCTCTATAATTTTGTTTACAAACGCCAATATCTGTACCAAACAGCTGATGCTGAAACCAATCCACTGATACCAACTACAAAAGAGTCACAGCATGGTTGCAGAATGGATGGGGTTCGATATCTGTCACTGCCATTAGCCTGATCTTTCTGATCTCTTTTGCATCTTTTGAATCTTCTTCTGTTAAAGCAATGAGCTTCCTCACTGCTTCTAGCCTTCTTTCAAGACAATGGAATCTGAAACAATGAAGAAAACACAAACAAAAGACTCGCCAAATGCAGATATGAAGCTCATCTTCCTTGCCAACTAGAACTAGGCATCTAAAGTCCCAATGCTTGATAGCCCAAGTAAGTGGTCCAAAAAAAAAATTGAAATAGACCATCTCGCATGCATTAGCTAGAATAGCTAGGCACTTGAAAGCTGGACTGCAGCCCGCAGCCAGGGTTTCTTCTCAGGGCATAGAAACAAGTGAGGAGCCAGCTGCCAGTTCTAAAGGCTTTTCTGCCAAGGCCCATGGCAACCTGCCAACCTTCCATTGCTTGAACCTAGCTATTTGCAATGTCTGGTCAGTGGTTTCCGCTTGCCAGTGAACAAGCTTGGAGACAAGCTTGTCAATGCCATCACTCTTGGCAAGAAAGATGACCAGCTTGACGACTGTATCATTCATTTTTAAAGTAGGACTAAAGATTTGGTTGCTGTTGATGATGACGATTAACCTACTGAAGAGCTCATTTGACTTCTTGACATGATTTGGTTGTCGGTTAAAAACTAAAGGAGAGTTACAGAAAATTATTTTTTGGTTAGGGGATGATTGTGTTTAGAGTATTAATTAAAAAAAACTTTTAATTAAAAATTTTATACACCTTTGTTAAGAAGGTTTATCACAATGTCGTCTTCTGAGAGCGGGGACGCTCTTTTACTCTTCCTCTTCCTCTCGCCCCAACTATAAAGAAGCAACTGCAGCCAACATTCATTTCACGCACGGTTGCCCTAAAATAGATAAATAAATAAATAAAATCAACTCCTGCCTTTCTCAAAAACCTTAAACCTCTTTCCCATTGATTACTTGTAACAAAAAGAAACTAGGACTTAAATTCACGTCAAGATTCTGAAAATTATTTAATCTCTCTCCCTGTTTCAAATCTAAGCCATGGATGCACAGCCAGCTCTGCTTGACGAACTAATGGGAGCAGGTACCTGAAAATATCAAATATATATATATATATATATATTTATATTTGGCTGAAAGTAGTTTAATTTCTTGTGTTTATATGAGTTTAATTTTGATTTCTTTTTTGATGATTTTTGAAAATTTATAGCTCGTAATTCAACGAAGAGAAAAAGGATACAGGGAAATTCGATGGGATGATAAAAGAGGTTGTGCATTCTATATGGTTCGCTTTTGTCCTCACGACCTCCTCGTCAACACTCGCAGTGATGTCGGTACGTTTTTAATTTTTATTTTTTTTAATTTATTTTTCAGTTGCTCTTTGGTTGTTTTGCTGAGCAAGTGAAGCGAAAGAAAATTTTGGGATTCAGAAAATTGATTATATAATAGGAGAATGTTCTGCTGAAGATGATCAAAGCTTATTCTTTTTATTATAGTAGCTGGGGATACACATTTTAATTTTCTATATCTGCATTATTTCTCAGCAGTAACAACAACATTAGTATTCTTTGAGAGAATGCAGAAGTTTTATAACTGGTTTTTTTTTTCCCCGGATTTCTGTACTATGAGATTTTCTATTCGTACAAATGTATCACAATGAGCTATTTAGATGCCTGTGCTTATTCTGTCAGTTTTTGTTAACGTTGCTTAATAAACTACGACTCAAAGTTTTTCTTTCTCACCAATATTGTTGGTCTTGTGTTTACCTTATTAAGTTAGGTGCTTAATATTTCAATGGAGGATGGAACTTAAATATGTATTACACGCGGTATTTTAAGGCATTGGTGGTTTTTCATTTCGAGGTAACTGATCTGAACATTTTTATCACATCCTTGCAACGGGTAAGGAGAGATAAATTGAAACCTCATCAACACTGTATGTTATATTGGGACCTTAATTTATGGATGCTTGCCCTATGCATGAGGCATATCGGGGACATTTTACGTTGGACCCTTTGTAAAACATATGATTTTGCTTACAAAGAAATGCTTAAGACCTAAATTTTATTGTACAAAGCGAAAGGGAAAAATACTACTTACTCCATGTGATTTGGAGTGGTAATAGCCATGAAAATTCAAATTATTTAAGTTTTTTTTTTTTTTTGGGACATGGACACCATTTAAAACTGATTCGGACAGTTTTCTGATCCAAGGAAACCGTTCAGACACCATTTAAAGATGTTGCCTTTCTATTTTAAGTTGGTGTTTTAAATTTGTAACTTTACCTTTGAGAAGTCCCCAAGAGCCAAGACCCAAATTTGAAGCTGAACTGGCGTAGTTTTGTGAGAAATTGGTGGGTTTGTTTGCCCCCTCTTTTCAAACTAATATCCCTTTCAATTTCAGGTGACAACAATTGTAATTTTCCTTGCATAACATGTCTATTCTGCTGTAGGTGATAGGTCTTGACAGGAGTTAGGCGTGGACGAGAACGCCTTGCTCAAGCGGTTGAACCAATGCCACTTGCTCCACCATCTGCAGAAAAAGTCAGAACAGCTGTCTGTCTTGGAGGAAAAAAATAAAAAACCTGCTGGAACAAGTGAAGACCCTTGGTGAAGGTGGAAAAGTAGGTGAAGCTGAGGCTTAGAGGTAAGCATATGATTTTCATTGATAAAAGTAAAGGATCGATTTTGGCAATAACTCACTTATGGCGTATTGCTGCAATCGGATCAGTAACTTACAAAATCAAAAAGTTATTCTGATCCAAATTCAGAGGCCGAATTTTACACACAAGGTCTACAGTTAGAAGATCAAGTTGGTTCTTCCCATGAATCATGATCCCGCAAGACGTAACAACTTAAAAACCAGAATTACTTCTTCCAAGTGCCATCCACATCATCCTCATTGTTACTAGCTAAGCCAGCCTTGTCTTCTTCTAAGTTTGATCTTGCATTGGACAACAATTAGGCTTTGGTTCCAAGGAAATTTTCAGCCAAATAAATTTTAGCAATGTACTAAAATTTCTTTCCACTTTCTCTTTAGAACTTTTTTCTGATTTTACATGGTCTACGATGCTGTTGTTTGTCAGGTTTCTCTTCAGAAATTTGCATAACACCTAGAACATAAGAAAACTCCATGACGTCCTATTGTTGCTGCACTATTTAGATAGTTTGGTCCCTCATCCACCCTTGCAGAACTGAAATATTCAACTTGATTGGGTAAGTAAAAGTTGTTTGTGTAAATTTCGATGGATAAAACGGAGGAATTTTGCTGTGGTTAAAAGATCGAATTTTTGGTTTATTCTGTAGCAGTGTTTTTTCTTGGGATTGACTGAGGCTAAGCTATGTGAATTATGAGGTATCATTGGATACCATTTTATCAATACTATGTATTTATATTCAACCGCTTTAGGTTAGAACTTAGAAGATTTGATGTTTCTCAAATTTGAAAAGAGCCTCCTCGATGATCAGACAAGAATGTCACTTTCTGGACCTTGAAGCTCTCGCTAGCCCATTTCTACTTAAAGTTTTTCCATTGAAATAATAAATAAATAAATAAATATAGAGTACATTCAAAAACCAAGCAATGCCATCTCAGAGCCCATGCCAATCCTATCTGTTATGCAACAACGGTAGTCCACCGAGCAGCCTATGCCGTACGATTCATACCGCACATCATTCTAAGTGGACACATGACTCGGCAAAAATTTAGCTCTCCTTTAGCCAATTTTACAAATGAGCTTAGAGTTTTATGCCCAGTAATTCGATCGGTTGTGCCATGTGTATAATATATACAACTTTTTTCATATACATGGACAAGTATAGTTAAAGGCTCAGAAGGTTTGAGCTATAGAGAAAAACATGTCCAAAGTAACTAATCCGCTGGTTTACCATATAAAATTCTATTACAAAACATGAAACATGCACCATTTTATCTTTATTTAATATAGATGATGTCCTCATCCATATTATGAGAGAGAGAAAGAAATAAAGATGACAAATATAAATATATATATATATATAATAGGCAAAGTTTGGTTTATAGTATTAGATAAAGATAAAGCTTTTGGTTTTAGCCTCAAACGTATGGACTTGTGCTAGCCGACTTGGAATATTAAACAGGGCGCGCCCACTCCAACTGCTTGGCAGTTGAGCCCGCGACGACGCGTCAAAGGTGGAGTAAATTAATGATTTAACAAACAAATTCTTTTAATGAATGTGCGCATCTACACAGACTACAATATTTTTAAGAAAGTGATAGGCCAAGTTTTTCAAGCCATCGAAGAAGCAAAAAAGTCAGAAGAGTAGGTCACCCTGCCATGAAATAATGTAAGGGAATTTTATATTGTGTTACAACGGAAACCGGAAATCCTTGTGTTCAATTTTGCCTTTGAAATTAGTGGCACCAAAACATATAAATTTCTAGCGTTTTGTTGCCTTAATTTGTGTGCCCTTTGATAATTGAGTGAAACCCTGCAATCAAATACTCATTATGAAAATAAAGATGACTCAATTCAATCGATCTAACAATTGCCCGACCTTTTTACACATGATGAAGATATAGATCGATATACATGGTATTGATGATGTTATTTGTTGGGTATATGTCACTTTTATTCATGTCTCATTCGTTATCTTATTATTTAGATGTATATGAATCATCAATCAGTATATGTATATATAAATTAAAAATTGAAGCAGATAAATAAGCGGTGGAATGGGATTGTCTGCCCCTTCCCTCCAATCGTGACCCGTTGCAAAAAAAAAAAAAAATTATATATATATATATATAATAAAACAAATCAATCAATTAAATGTAATGTAAATCCAAAGCGACAAAAACGCCGGATAGTTGGAGCAGACAAGGAAATTTCTGT
>JBBYHM010000013.1:4413811-4437277 GCA_038381775.1 Adansonia rubrostipa
ATACATACATACATAATGTTATGCCGATCATGAAGTAAAAGGAAAGGGATGGATGATCTGGCTGGCTGGCCGCATGAATGAATCGATTTAGAGTAGTAGCGGATTTTGTTTTGGTCGGTCCAAACATATTTATCCTTGATTTTTTTTTTTTCAATTTAATTGAACAGCAAGAATGATATGAAGAAACATCAATACCCGACTGCCCTCCGTTTGACTTCTTTATAAGTCAACTAGAGATCGGCCACCCACCACCCAAAACAGTTAAAATTGTTGCCATGCAGATGCAATGCTCACCAATTTGTCAACCCTTCACTTAATCCTACTTCTTTTAATTATTTATAATTATATATATATATGTATTGACAAATTTACATAACAGCTCCATCAACATACTAAAATTTTAAACAAAAATTATAATAACAATTGATTAAGGTGATCTTTATAAACAGAAAATTCAGTAAATATAATTTATTAAATGTTAAAAATATTAATGAATAAAATTCTTAATTGATGTTTATAGACATTCATTAAATATAAATCTTATATTTTATATGTTACAATAGTCAACATAATTCATTAAAACGGTTAATTTTTGTACCTTCTTCTCACCATATATATATATATATATATAAATATATATATGTATCAGTAAGTAATGGTTTTACACACTTTTTATTCTCAATTATTGTTTTTGGTACAAAGTCAACTGGAGAGACACCCTCCAAAAACAATAAAATAAAATAAAATAAATATTCAACCCAACATAAGAAATTTCCATTGAATCCTACACTTCTTTTAAGTAATTAATTAGAATTAAAACATACATTTACAATTTTACAAAGAAATAGAAGGGTCCAGCAAAATGCTAAATTAAATTTTATCTACTTATATATTTTATATGTTATAAAAGTCAACATATTTCTTTCAAACAGTTAACTTTTTGTACCTTCTTTCCACTTATACCTATAAGTCATTGTTTGGCACACTTTTTATATGCAATTTATTGGTTTGGTACTTTTTTTTTCCTGTTATTTTAGCGAAAATATTTAACATTAAAATAGCAACAGAAAAGATGAAAGTATCTTCAACGAGTGTTTGTCTAAATCACTTCCCAAACTCAACTAAATTAATGGTTGTTCATATATTAATTACTAATTAAAGAACAAGATGAATCATATCTATCATGTTTTTGTTTCAGTTACTCTCTACCCAACGGCTCTTCAAAAAGTAATTATTATGCCTTTGGACATTCGAGATTGTTTTATCTTTCTTAATTAACGAAATATATTTATTGTTAATTTTAGTGAACACAAATATATCTTTGCATAAAATTAGATATGCAAATTGGCATTTGCATGAAGATTAGATTAGATTAGATTGAATATTACTTGGTCGGTTCATTGGCAATATATGTTTATCTCCGAAAATAAGTGCGTGCAATTAGCTCAAGCTCGACGATGTATTGCGGTCCGTCTCTAAGAAAGGGAGGATTCAGGTGTCTGATAAAATCCCAAGGGACACGGAAGATCCCATGCTTTGATATGGGAAAAAAAAAAGTTGAATTAAATTAAATGTCCTGAAAATTAAACAGTTGACTTTTTACATCTTTGTATATACATAGGATAGGGTTAAGGGGAGATGGGAGATCGAGACAGATTGAGACTCTCAGCTCGAAAAGGTACATATTTCCGTATAGCCAAAAACAATTAGCAGAAGAAAACAGAGAGAGAGAGGGAGAGAGAGAGAGAGCTGAAATAAGTAGCAATGAAATGAGGAGCGATGAAGTGCGTTTGAATTGTGGGACAACGATTCCAGTGATTGGATTAGGTACTTATTCTTCTAACGAGGATAGGGACACAACAGAGAATGCCATCCATTTGGCCATCAAGGTACATTTCTGTACACCACCTTTCTTAATTTCTACAGCTTAAATTCTCGATCTGGCTATGGTTTTTTTCAATAACAAATGTTTCTTCAATGTACTGTATTCATTGAAAAATAGTAACCCCACGCCAAAGATCCTAAAACGTACATACGTTTCAATGTATGAATATTGCATGTGAATGCATATACGTTGGCATACGTGTATGTTTTCCTATATATATTTGGTTTATTTTAGCTAGCATTGAGAAATGCTAATGGGAATATCCGACTGTTGGATATCGATGGTTGGTCGCAGATGGGGTACAGGCATTTTGGTACTGCAAAAATATACGGTTCGGAGGCAGCCGTAGGAAATGCTTTAAGAATGGCAATTGAGGATCAAATCATCCCAAGGGAAGATGTTTTTCTGACATCTAAACTATGGAGCGCTGATCACCATGATACTGTTTCAGCACTCAAGCAGACTCTAAGGTAATTATATATTAAAACCCAACCGCTACCCAAAAGCTGTGGAAATTAAAACTAACTGGAAAATTAAGAAAAAGAAGAAGATTAAAACTGGAAGATCATACACTTGCTCTATATAAATATATGTATATGGTCGAGTGCCTTGCCTTCTTATATTTGGTGCTAGTTTTATCATTTATCAGTGTCTAAACGTATAGATCTATATTTATGACTCAAGACCTACTGTCACTTGAAGTTCTTTGACTTATTGCATGTCGAGCATTTTTCAGCTCTCAAAGCAGATATCGCCTTGATTTACCAAGATATTACGGAGCTTTTTTAGATAATTAAAAGGATGAGTTTAGCAAGTTTTTGCTAACTAGCAATCTAGGGATTGATCTTGATAATACGCTAGCTAATTAATTAGAATTACTAAAGTTGTATCATGCATGATCTGGGGAATTCTCAGTTTTTATTCACATTGTATAATATATACTTCAAATTAATGTTGTAGGACCATGGGGATAGAGTATGTAGACATGTATTTGGTGCACTGGCTAGTGAAACTGAAGCCTTGGGCTTGCAATGCTGTGCCAAAGGAAGAAGAATTTGAAAGGGAGTTAGACATGGAGACCACATGGGAAGGGATGCAGAAATGCTTAGACATGGGCTTGTGTATGTGTATTGGTGTTAGCAATTTCTCCAGCTACAAGGTTGAACGCTTGTTAGATTTTGCTTCTGTGCCTCCTGCTGTTAATCAGGTATACATACATACACACATATATCACGAAGAATAGCATAGCAGGATGACTGACAGCTGGTATATATTGGTCTTTGGTTGATGGGCAAAAGCTTAAAAAACCTCGAAACGTAAAATAAACGAGTCTCAATTGTCATAAATTAAAAATTATGATTGATTGTAATAAAGATCGATGAAATAAAAAGTCAAAATCGTAAAAGATTGACTATAAATTTGCATTATCGGCTGCTATTTAAATCTTGTAAAAATATAACTCCATCAATCCTTTTTTCACCACGCGAACGAAAAAGAAAAGGAGTCCTCTTGGAGTTTCAAGGAGACGGTTCTTGTTACTCTTCAGGTGGGCATATTGTTTGGGAAACCTAGGTGCTTGATTTCTAATTTCAAGTCTATCTCTTGGTCTTTTGTCAAGAGGGAAGGGAATTTTGTTGCTCATTCTTTGGCTACACAGGCTTTATCTTTGACTGAGAAGCAGTGTGGGTGGGGGAGAGTCCATTGTTTATGAAGTCTTATCTTCAGTCAGATGCTACCTAGTTTTTATATTAATGACTCCTATATATATATATATATGGAGGCCTCCCCTCCTCAGTTGAATTGGCCTGAGTTATGTTCTGTTCGCAAGCGCATGCGCATTTGGCACGAGAAAGCGGGTGTCCGGAGACATTTAATATACTACACATATGAAAAAAGTCAACTGAAAGCCAATTAAAAAAAAAAAGAGGAAAGAAAAAACCTGTTGATGATTAGACGTCCTAGCTAAATCAATCCTAGGCATCATCATGATTAGATTGTTGATTTAGTGATCAAGTTTTGTTGGTGGGTAAAGGTGGAAATGCATCCAATGTGGCGGCAAAGAGAGCTTCGAGAATTCTGTGCAAACCACGACATCCATGTGAGTGCTTATTCACCTCTAGGAGGACCTGGGAATGCATGGGGATCCACGGCTGTGGTAGAAAATCCACTCATCAAATCAATTGCTCTCAAACATAATGCAGATCCAGCTCAGGTAAATAATATATGACATCACAATTTCATTCTCCTTTCCTCGCTAATCACCAGTTAAAACTTCCCAAGTTGCAACTTTGTCGTTCGATAACATAATTTTAATATGGAATTGAAGGTTGCTCTAAAGTGGGGAATATCGAGGGAGCAAGCGTGATTGTGAAGAGTTTCAATCCGGATAGATTGAAGGAGAACATGGCATCCTTCAACCTGAAATTGGATGATGAAGACCTGCTTGAGATCAACAAATTGGGGGAGAGGAAGATATTGAGAGGAGAATTTCTTGTTAATGATGCAACAAGCCCATACAAGACACTTGAAGATCTATGGGACTACGAAATTTAATGGCGTCAACAGAGTTAATGCATCGCTTTCCCAATTTCTAAGGGCATAGAAGGTAGCTTATGGCACAAGCATCCTGGCTAGCCAATTCAACTATGAACGCTATCCCTCAAAAATCAAATATATTGTAATATTAGATCTCGAGTTGTGTGTGCTTTCCTTTATTTTATATTTTTTTTAATAAAATAGTTCCTAGGAGAAATTTTAATAGCAATATTCCCAGTCCCAGAACTAGCAGGCACTCAGTAGAACAAACATTCATTCCCGGACATGAAATAATTCGAAAGATTTGACCCTAATCACATTGACTTCATGTCAAGCCATCACACACAAGCATAAATTTCACCCGATTTCAGGGTTGAATATACCTGGAACCGGACATTGGAGCTTCATGAATGGCCAATTCCGGAGCTGTCATCCTGATACAACTATGATTAACTACAGTATTCGCAACCTTCTCTGTTGAACCGAAAATGTGAAAAACAGCACCTCAAAAGGAGGGAAAAGGGAGACACAGCAAGTGTATAAATACAACGATTTAAGCACATTATACAATCACTTGAAACATTTTTATTTCCTTTTGTAAATACAATTAGGATGATAGTTTTCAGGGCCCTACAAGTTTTAAAATTGGTCCATCACAGACGGTACAGTACAGGCTTTGCCAGAAGAGGAGGTTTGAGAATTTGGTTCGCCTGCTAATTATTTGCAACAATCTTGCTTTGATTTGATTTCTAAAATTGGATCCCATAAAGTTCAGCATCTTAATCCATGTATTAGCTTTCAGCATCCATAATATCTCATTCCTTCATCCCAGCTCTGAACATATCATCACCAGTATTATTAAGAAAAGCAAAAACATAAAATAGGCATGGCATCATATAAAACAACTCAAAACAGAAGGTAGCAGATTTAAGCTTAGACCATGGCAAAATAATAGTAATAAATAAAAAATTTACACGCAAACAAACATGCACATAAAAGTCAGCCTTGGGCAAGAAACAAATTAAGTCAGGTGGTGATGACAGTTAAATTCTCTATCTTCTTACTCCTTATTCTCTTTTTCTTTTCTTTCTCAACATCACATCTTACTCTATATCTGTTTCGATTTAAAACAATATTCCAGTGTAGCATATTTTTTTAAAATCTACATACACTTTAAAATGCGTTTTTTATATCTATAGTGCACAAATTTCAAAATTATTTAAGGTGACATTCGTACCTGTGATCAGTCAAGCTACGAACTGCTTGTAACCTATTTTTCAGCTGACTGCCTACCATTTTCATTGGACACTGAAGAAATGCCTTGTTCAATGCACTAGTGAAAACATTATTAAGAACAGAGTATAGGACATCAGTTTATGTTGATCAAGAAATATAAGAAAGGCACCTAGTGCTGATGTTATGCAAGATTATTTCAAGAAACTGAATGATAATATACTGCAGTAGAAAGAAAGATAAATATATGAAATACAAGAAAAAAGGGGCCACCTTGAGGTGAGAAAACAGCTTGCAATGAAATAAATCATAAAATATAAGTTTTAGCTGAGACTTAATATCACCTGTTTCTTTTTTGGATATTTAACTTAGTAACAAACTCAACTGTGAAGTTTATGATTGCTAAACGCTTTTAGTCTGTCATTTTGATGATTATTTCCCATTACCACAAACTTAAGGGAACGATAATTGCTATATACTGCCCTTCTTGTCTCAAGTTTTAATGGTACCATAATATCTTGCCTAGTATCCTCAACAACATTGCTGTGTTTTTCACATGACGAAACCTGATGCAAAGCATAACCATTCACTATATACGAACTTATTGCACAATAGTAATCTCACTGTCAATATAAATGAGAGAAAACAAGTTTTAATCTATTTTCATAGCTGAAGGGGAGAATCATGTTTCATATTTGTCTCACTTTCCAACTAAAAGAATCCTTTGAATTTAAAGCCAAATGAAAACATAAGAAAGTACCAACACTGTGTTCGAGTGCCACTTGGAAAATCATATATGTTTACGAGGTTGAAGAAGCTATCAGATGGCATATCAGATCTGGCTTTTACTATTAACAATTAGATTACATGTATACCTGAAGAAGATATCCGTGCAGCCAATCCAATGTCTGTGGAAATGTGGTTGCTGATACATTGACAACTGTTAAACCCTGTTCCACAGGGCAAAGATGCATGAAAAAAAAAAAAAAAACAGAAAGTTCGAACACTTCAATTTTCAAACAAACCGGCCATATATATATATATGTATATATATATGTATAGTGGAGTCAAAATACACCTTTAAAATTAAAATGCCTATTGTTTGCTTCCTCTAAAGTGGCTCACGTGCACACTCTTCATATCATACTAAAAATTTTAAATACCTAAAATGATGGGGCAATCCAACTATCCAAGAACTTTTAAGCACAGGCATACAACACCAGATGGTACTACCAACAACAGTAAACCCGTGAGATTATCTTGGAGAGTGCTAGATAAGACAATCAAGGAGCCCTCTTTATAAATACCGATGGACATCTTAGACATGGCCCACTTTCTTTACCAGAAATCAAAGAGCATGTTCACCCAATGCATATAATGCCTCTGCTCCTTTCCAACTAAATTAGACTTTAATCCAATCTAAGATGCCTTAATATGATGTTATATTGCAATTGACTTGCTACATATGAAGTTTTGATAGAAAATAGCATTGAACACGCAAGACAAGAGGATGGGAACAAATGTTTTAGCCTAACAATCAACCGAAACAGGCATGAAATGGCATACTTGTGACTTGAAAGAGCAAAGATAGTCTTGAATGGTCTTCAAGTTGGTTATTAGATTATCTGTATCCTGTAATAAAAATAACAAATGAAGATTTAATTTTTGTAATAAATTCATCACACAATGAAACAGAAAAGTCAATAGAATAAATGTTTACCAAAGGAATAAACAATGAAAACATCACTGAAGAAGAGAAGGTACTGATAGTGAGCAAAAGAAAATCAAGATATCAGCATGCCCAGTTTCGACCAGAAACAACGATGCAAAAGTTTTGTCCACAGGGATATGGTTGAAAGGCATCATATCACATCTTAGAGTACCTCGTTAGACTGTCCTACTTGACAAAGGTATGAACAATATGACACCTCTCCAGCTTACGGGAATTCTGGACAAATTTATCTTGCGCTAAAAAATTCAAGTAACTGTTTTGATATTGAAAAGTGAAACACTGAGAATACTGATACAAGGCAACTTATAACTGTACTTGAGATGCCACAATGTTCTAGGCAAGCAAAAGTAAAGCTTTAACAAAACCACGTAAAGATTCTACCATTAACAGCAAAGGATCCATATCCAAGGGAAGGCAGCACATGAATATGACTGTTTTCAACCAATTTTCCATGATCCACTTTCCAAACACCAAATGAAGCCAACAGTTACTCTATATTCATAGAATCATACTGTATAACTCAGTACTTAATCATTTTCTTAAGTTAGAGAACAACTTCAAGATTGAGAAAGGAAACTTCAAATCAACCTAATTATCCAATTAAAAATTCTTACAATACCATGCCATGCCCCTACTAAGCTTTTTGTCAAACGGTATTATATTTCCGCTAAGATGATATCTACTTGACCTTCAGTGTGAGCAATGAGTTTATAATGGAATGAGAACCCAGAATTGTTATTAATACCTGGACTGGACATTTACCACTTAATGTCCGAGTAGTGATCCTCTCCTCTAGTAATGCCTGAATTAGCAGAAATTGATTAGAATTTAAAAAATCATGCAAAACCGAGAAAAGAGACATTACGAGGGAACAGTTCAAATACAATCCTAATTAAAGGAAGCCACCTTCAAACCATCAAGAATAACTTTACATGAATCTTATTCCATCCTTTTAACATCATGAATAAAATGCAGCAGTATCATAGCTTAGATTAATGCCAGGATATAACAGCCAAAAGGACCCATCTGTTTATAAATTGACATTTAGAATAGCCTATCCACCAAATGACATCTTCACACACAAGAATAGTGGAAAATAATCTCCATGCTCCACTAAATGCACCATCCATATTTTTGAGAGTTCAAAATCCTTAACAAGGGTTTTTCTCTCTATACAAATAAAGGTTTCTAATAGTGCAGTTTATATCAAAAGAGAAAGATATAGAAAGGGAAATCAAAACAAACACCAAGATTTGCAGCTTTGCTAAATGTGAATTTGAACTGATGTCTGCTTCATATACTCAGTTTAGCAATTTGCACCACATTATTTACTAAAACAAATTTACACTCACCAACAACCTTCTCAGTACTTTATTACTAAAGCTGGATATCCAAAAGCGAAAAGAGAAAGAAACCGTACCTTATGATCAAATTCAGCCATTTTCAGAACTATGGGTATAATTATTGGTTCAGGGCCAGGTCTTTCTTTTCTAGTGGTACTTCCATTTACCTCTGGTACCTTAACAGTTTCACCTGCATGAACACAAACAATGTTAATAAATTCTCACATTGCAAGCTCGCTTAGCCTCTACCACTGACACATGTAGATGAAAGGATGTGTACAAAATGGAGCTAGATGCTATACCATATACCAAGAATTTAGAGCATAAATCTACCTTTATTGTCGGAAGCAGTTGCTAGAGCAATGGACTCTAAAGATTCCGAGGCTTTGTTCACCTGATCGGCAGACGCGCCTTCATTCAAATGCACAAGATGGTTTTGGCTACTTGTAGTATTACTTCCAGATGTACTTGTGCAATAATTTTCCATTTGCACTGCAGAATTATCATATGATGCCACAGACAGTGGGGTCGGTCGATGCCCTTCAGGCACAGCAGTTGGAGTTTTCTGCTCATCATCCATTAAATAAATGCTTGGGTCCAAATGTATTCCCTGTTATAGTCATAAGAAAGAAGGAAAACCCACTAACTTCAAAGTGACACACGTTAAAGTGACATGAACATGCAAATGCTTCCCAATTTTGTGCAATGACCAGGTAGAAAAAAAAAATACAATACTTAAGCAGTAACCTTGCCTTAATGATCCCAGCCAAAAAAAGAATAGATATATAGGTAGTCTGCAAATTCAAGAAATAACAGCTATCTGCAGGGTAACCCCTATGAACATGTCACATGTGTGACATGCATGTATGCTCAAAGACATACAGCCATGCTCTACTAGAACCCACTATCAGTCGATCATGTTATTTTAACTATTACATTCATCAAATAAGGGACAAGAATAACGAAAAAGACCAACAGAAATCTAGGGATGGAAGTTCAGGTTTGAGCCAAAATAGCTGAAAATACAATAGAAGAAACGAGTACTGAACAAGTTCATGAGTAGAATCCATTCATTCAAGGAAAGAAGCCCATGACTGGCTAGACTCCGTGCTTATGTTAATATGCAAGCTCAGAAACTCATGTGTCACACCCTTTCAGGACCAATGCTACATCAACAGACAACATCAGAGACTCTCCTTCCCAGAAAAATTATACGACCTCGTGAAACTATTTGATTTTAGTTTCGAGATAGCACTAAAATATCTTATTAAAGTAAATGAATCAATGCAAAGAAATAATTAATATGAACCACAAACACTCAAGACATAATGCACTCTATAGGCATACACATATCACAGTGTTAAGTCGTCTGCCCATATGGGTGAAATGGCATCAGCATTTACTGAAAAAATAAAGGAAAAAAAAGGGAAAAAAGTAAGCAGGAAGGCATGAGGACAGAGGATGACGAAGATGTTGTCAAAAGAAAGTAATCAGCAGTCGTAAGGCAAGCCGCACCTCGATTATAATTGGCTTTCCATCTTTCATTGCCTTTTTTAGATCCCCATTCAACCCTAGGAAACAAACACCACAACACAAAATCAATGACGAACGTACCTTTCGAAAATACTAACAAATACGAAGATAGAAAACATATGACATGCTATTTGGGTGTTACATGTCTAGAGGCAATTCCTGCTTTTATATTAATAAAAGAAAGAACAAAATTTCATCATAGCTAAATGTAAATTTTAGAAACTACCTTTACGAACTATCCTGCATTCTCGACAAAATTCAGTAATTAACTCCTCAGAGGAATTGAAATCCCGTTCCCATACAGGAGTGGATGCCAATGGTGCACTGAAACAAAAAAGAGAAGTAAGCATTTTTTACAATCTGCTTAAAGTAAGGGGTGTCAGGCCAATCAGCTGCACAAGATGAACTTCCTACTGAGGAGAATCTGCTTTTCCTAAGACACATGGATCGAGAGCAACAACAAAAATTAAGAAAATAATAATAAAGGTTTAAATTCCAATGCACTATACTATTTAATGTAGGGACTTTTCTTCTACCTCATAGCTACTGATTAGGGAAATAAATTTCTAATCTTGAAACCAACAAAAAACACAAAGACCCATTCTAAATAGAAAGATCAACATCTTCCTACCATGAATAAAACAAATCAACCGACAAGATATGACTAGAAGAACCAATTACTGGTTATGCCAAATGTCCTCCTTTGGTTTAAGCCAGAAAATTCCTTACTGACAACAATCATTTTATGTAATTTGTTGCATTGGTTTGGTATAATCAGACAATTTCTACATTGGAATCGAAAGCTGTACAATGGAAGAAGAGAAGAAAGTAATAGATTCTAGACGTACTCTGTTGATGTGCGCAGCAATTCATAAACCATATCTGTCTGTAACAATTTAAAACAGAAACGTAAAGGAGTGAACAATCAAGGAAATATGAAAGAAGAAAATCTAAAAAAATTTCAGCAGAAAAAACATAATTTGAACCTGTAAGACATTTGGCAAGTTTAGTCTCTGTGCAAGTTGTGTAGCTATAGTAGACTTCCCAACACAGGCAGTTCCACAAACAAGAATCACCAAAGGAACCCTTTGATGGTGAAATCTGAAAGTAGGATTCAAGAAAAACACTATTAGAAAAATGAAGCAACACTTAGAAGCTCCTTAGCTATTTTTGCTCTACTACTTCAAGTTGAGCAAGTAATAAGTCAATGCAAAGTTTCATGCATAATCCAACTTAAACCTTTTCCAAGATCACTTGTGTTTTATGATCATTAAACTAGGGTGAAGACATGCATTGAAGCTAAACCTGCAACACGAGTAAATTATCTAGCATAACAAAATGAAGATAGTTAGACAAACGGAGGACACTGTTATACCAAAAGAAGCACCACCATTATCACACAGTTAGCACACTTTTTAGAGGTCAATTAGCTTTGACCCCACTAAACATGCAATAAAGAAGTTCAAAATGAATTTAATTTCAAAAATAGCACCATAAAATTTTTGGCATCATGTTGAAAAGGTGACTGACCTGGTCATCATCTTGTACCGATTTATATACTCTTCCCCATAGCCTCGCCGCTGCATTAGCTGCACAAAGAGTTTGATTAAAAAGTTCCAAAAGAATACAATCTCCAATAACTCTGAAAGTGCTCTCCACTCTACTTTTTCATCCATACAACAAATTCACAAATGTTATGAACACATACCTTAAAAAGATTAGCTTCCAAATCAGACTGCGAGCTGCATAAGAATTTGACAAATAGAACATTAATAAAAAAAAATTGTATTACTAATATAAATCACGAAACTGAAACTGAAACTGAAACTGAAACTAAAACCAAAACAGAAAGAAAAAGAAATCATACACATCCAAAAGGCTGTTGTCTATAAGCAGCTTCTTGAGCTCAAGAGCGATTTTAATAGCTACATGATTTGGAATCTGAGACCGCCATGTCATACCGATGATAAAAATATATATATATATATACATATATATATATATATATATAAACAAACCAAAACACTATTCAGTAATAACCACATAAATAATAAATGAATAAAATTAAGAAATTCAAGCTAGCAATTCCTAAGAAAGTTTTTTAGAATAAAAAAAGGGATGAAATTGAGACCTTTGTGACAGTTAGCATTCTGCTAAGCAAAAACCTTGATAAAACATAATAGTGATCGGCGTTATCACCCAACCAGACCTTCACCTAAAATGCCCAAGAAAAGAAAAAAGAAAGGAAGAAAATACATAAATATCGGAAGATTTTAGTTAAAATTATTTTGCTTAAATGAAATTTCGAGAGAGAACCTTGACGAAGTCGTATTTGGAGGAAGCGTTGCGAGGACTGGATTTGACGGAGGGAAGAGAGAGACCGGTAATCTTGCCGTCGTCTTCGTCTTCGCCGCTGTTATTGTGGTTAGCTCTTGTTCGCACTGCAGTTCCCTTGCCCTTGATGTTGCTCATCATCACCTCGTTCTCATATTCTCCCATTTTTTTTTCTTTTTCTTTTCCTCTTGGATTTCAATGTTCAGACTTCACACCTTCGATACGCTTCTCTCGACTCCACTTAAAATTAGTCACCGTCGGGCATCTTTGCCACCTCAGCAATCAGCAGCTAAGTTGTCTCTTCCTTTTATAATTTTTTTTTTTTTCTCCCGTTCAGTTAGTCGACCAAATAACCAATCTTCAACTAGCACAACTTATTCTGGTCCGAGTCCATGACCATGAGCTAAAAACATTAATTTTAAATACGATATAATTAAATAATATAAATAAAATATAAAAAATAATTAAAAAATAATATTAAATTATATTAATATAATATAAATAAATATTTTAAAATTATATAATATTAATTATTGATTATTAAATTTTATATAAATATATACGACGGTAAAATATAATACAATAAATATTCAAATTATCAAATTTTACTAAGTGTAACTCCCACCTCCATAAGAAAATTATAACGTGTGAGAATTAATTGTATAAAATTTATGTCGTTAAAATAGTTATAGTTTTAATAATTTTCAAAGTAAATATTAATTATTTAAATGATAGCAGTAAACTTCTCACTCGTTTATTTTTTAGTTCACGAACACTAGGTGCTTTTTCTTCGAACGTATATGACTATTCAAGGAATAATATTGCGTCACCAACATTAAAAATATTTTTTAAAAAATAATTAAAATGTATAGAAGAACATATTATTATTTGATAATTGGAAAAAGATTTTATTGGTGATAACAAATTGCAAAGCTAAAATAGAACTAGTAACTAAAATAATTAATGAATAACTCAAAACTTATATATACATACATAAACATATATATATATATAAGTTAAGGCATTGGGTGACTGTATTATAAAATGATTATATGATAAATTATCATTTTGAATAAGTATAAAAAAAAAAAAAAACCTTTACTGCTAATATAATTTTGAATGTGTTATTATTTTCCCCTAAAAGCTCAAAGGATAATGTTCCAAGAAAGAACAGCACAATAATCAAGCTCTTCCCTGAACTCTAACATACAAGAACTCCGTCGATTACTTTTCAATACAACTTTAATCACAATTACAAGTATAATCTGTGTAATTTACAAGTGAATCTTCTACAAATAAATGATGATGATGAGTGTGTTAATAATTAATGAAAAAAATAATGAGATTGCAGAAAATTTGCAGATAAAAGGATATAAAGGTCTAGATAGAAGGAGCAATGGTAATGCATTGCTCTTTACATACATTAAAATTCCAGAATTCGGACATTATAAGAAATGTTTACAGAATAAATTACACCAATATTCTGATAGTCTTTTTGCCTCTGTTTGCTAACCTAGTTAGTCTTATAGAGAGGGAAGTGGCTGATAAAATATTTCAATGTTAGAAGTACATCACTGCATCAGCAGTGAAGAATCTAATCCTTGATATGCTAGAAATTCCGCACCTCATATCCTCTTGAAAAATTTGCCACCTCTTTTTCCCATGCCTGTTCCTTCAAGACTTGATGCAAGCAGATATTTCGCATCCGGCCTCCACCTCAACTCTTTAAGATTACAGAATAAGGTTGCAAGTGCAGGAGATATGTCACTTTCCTTTATGCTCTTGCATGATACAACTATAAGATTTTCAAGTTTCTGCCAGGAAAGAATCGTTGCTTCCAGACCTTCAGTTGTCAGCAATGAGCATCCTTCTAAAGATAACAACTTTACTCTCCTGTGAGAAAAACAAATGACTGTTAGTTTTTCAATCAAAGGCAATGTTGGTTATCTGAATCCAGGTTCCTAGATCTTATATTCTTCCATGTGATTGTAAATTAATCGATGCTCATCATACTGCTACCAAACAAACATTATGATCACACATTTCAGTAACTAGTTAGATTGCAAATTGCGAGCAAAAACATCATATCTATAATTTAGTTGGTGGAAATTAATTAAAAAAAAGCAAATTGTAAAAGTAGATGGAACTCATAATTGCATTTATCCTGTCCAGCCAAACAACCAAATCTCATCAATTCGCATACCTGCAGATTATAGATAACAATAACTTATTACTAGACCAATGTTTCACAATCAGTTGAGCTTCATCACATTGCTTAACATTTCGAAATCAACGGCCAGAGTTTCTCATCATTTGAACAGAAACTAACCCTTTCTTCTTTCGGGCTACATCAATGGCACGAAAGGACTACAGAAGTGAAATATGAACTAAACGAATCCCTTAACAACTCTAAGATTAGTTCCTAATCCGAAACATCTTCCATGAAACCACAAGCCAATGTGAAGAAAACATGCAAAGAAATTATAAAGAGCAAAATTGCAAACAATTCATTACCTGCAAACATTTGCAGAGGAGAAAATATCATTATCCAATCCCCAGCAGTCCAGAACAACAAGCTCTCTCACAGCTTCGCATACTCTAAACAACGCTCTCACGCTCTTCTTACTCCGCAACTGACACTTTTGCAAATGCAACCGCTCGAGAGCCGGACAGAACCCCAAAAACTCATCAGGACCCGGACTCAAGTCAATCCTCTTACAAGACAACAACTTCAAAGTCTTCAAATTCTCACAATAAGACAATGCAGCCAACCATCCGTCTTCCATTCTATGATCACAAAGAGTCAATTCTTCAAGCATTAAACAACACTGCCCAATCGCTTTAATCCCATCAAAACTCCCTTCACATCCGCTAAGTTCAAGTTTTACTAACCTCTTGCACCCTTGAGCTAAGATAGTTAACCCAATGTCGGAAACCGATGAAGCATAAAGACCATCAACGTTTCCGACAAGTTTCAGGATTTGCAGATTCTCACACGCCGCAATCCCGCGTAAAACGTTGTCGTTACACTTGTGTAACTCCAACTGTTGCAGTGTCAAACATTCTTCAGCCAACGTTAACAGCCCCAACTGGCTGGCGTTAATTACCACAAGTCTTCGAAGATTTGGGCAGCCATTGGCAAGTGCTTGAAGACCTCTATCAACAACTTCAACAGGCAGAAGATTTTCTTCCAAAGGCTTCCAATTTGAACAAAACTCGGAACTCGTTTGCATCGAAACCATTCGATGAGCTAACAGAATCCCAGAATTTCGCGGCGAAAAAAAACAGGCATTGAGCAAATCCACGTGTGCTAAGTTAGGGAACCTTGTGATTAACCGACCTGATACGAGAAAGTTCCAGTCTAGGATCTTCAAGGACCGTAAAAGACGGCCTTGGAGATTGAGCCACCGTTTGCAGACGAGGGTGTTAGAGTTCCGTTGCGAAGGGGGGAGCTTTGAGAGGATTTTTAAGAGAAGCTCATCGGATAAGAGAAGGGTTCGGTCGATGTTAGCGAAACGGGGGATTAGGGTTTGGGATTTGGGGTCTTTTGAAGCTAAAGACTGAAGCTGCATAGCAAACACCACATGCTTTAATGGCTTTGTGTTTTTGAGCCAAATGTCTGACCACCTCGGCGGCCGCTTCTTCAATGGTGAATCTGGGTTTTCCTCCAAAACCGACATTGTTTCAATCAGTGCCTCCTCTTCTGCTTCTGCCACTGACTCTTTAACCTTTTTCCTTTATTTGCCCACTACAGTAAATCACCTCTTCGGATTCCCAGCAAAACCAGTGGATTTTCGCATTTCTGTCCAAAAAAAAAATGTGAGATTTTGTGTTTTATCGTAACTCAGTTTCAATCTATGACTTCGATGCGGCTAACGGATTTCTTGAAGCGGTGGGGTCGGGATTTTGAATCTAAAAAACACTCTTGTTTTTATTTTTGTAGTGCTTTTGGACGTATCGCTTTTTGTTCTAATTTGAGATTTCCGAAATATTTGTTGTCATATCATTACCTTACTCAAACACAATGGTAGAAAGGATTGAGGATAACAGGGAGATGAAATTCTAAATGAATCTCATGAGATTGGTATTAAAAGGTCATTGGATTATTATCATTACTATTTTTTCATTTATATGTTATGTATCATAATCAATGTTAATGATGGGCAAATAAGGAAATATTAATGAGTGATTAGTGCATTAATTAAGTTAATTTTTATATAAAAAATTTGTAATTAATAAGTTACCTTTTGAAATTTAATAAACATAGTAAAAAGAACTTTTTCATTAACTATAAACATCTATTAACCCAATCTAACAAAATACAATTTTTTTCTTATTCTTCATGACATTTGTTTTTATGTTATTAGTTTATTATCTTATCAACTTTCATTTAATTATCTCATTAAAGCAAGTTTTACTTTTTTTTTAAATGACAATTCACTATTTTAAATCATTCTCTATCTTTCTTTCACTATAAAATTTTAACGATTTTGCTTTTTTTTAAAAAATAAATGCATGAAGAAATAATGAATGAAAATACTATTAAAATTAAAATTAAAGCCCGTCCACATTAATATATATATATATATATCTACAAATTATGAGTCACTATGTCAACCTATTTAGCAAAAAAGTCTAAATGAAGTTGTTAAATTATTACAAATTTATAAATGTGAGTAACAGCAATGAATTTCCTTTGGAGAAAAAAGAAAAGGGAGAAAGAGAAAGGAGGATGGCAAAAAAAAAAAGAATTGTATTGACGAATTTATATATTTTATTTTATTATAATTATATTTAAAATATTTTATTATACCTAAATAAAATGATTACGTACTGAGTAGAGCAAGCTTTGCTCTCTTGTAATGGATTGTCCATTGTCTTTGTCACCGTCAAAGTAGCCGTTAGATGGTCTCCAATTCTCTTTTTCTTTATTGCCGTTGGGACACCAATTTCCTCCATCCATCTGCATCAAAAACCAACATCATAATAATAATAATAGTAATAATAATAACAATAATTGTTGAGGTTTTTAATTTTAATAGTATTATTTTTAATTAATAATTTCACAAAAGAATAATAACTTTTAATTTATTAAAATTCAAATTTTAATATTTATATATATTTTTATTTTTAAATTATGATGTTCTTTCTGTCTTGGGATATAATATAATCCATTTGACTTCAGTATGTGCTCGAATCGCAAAATAGAAACACTATAAGTGGAAGTACAAAGGGGGGAGAAAAAGAAATGGAAAGGATGAATACTTGGAATAATGCATCAGAATATGCCTAACAACGTCATGTATGTCATAATGACTAAGTTTAAGATTTTTTTGGCTAAAATCTTTTGCCTCCTCAAAATTTAAAATGGTCCCAATTCTCATTCTTCTTTCTAATTAATTAAGTTGATTCTTTGTCGTAAAGTGACTTTTCTTCCTTTTCCTGCATGACTTGGATGATTTTGATTGTGCCCGAACCCGATGCCTATCAAACTAAGCTTAAGTGGACTTAGTCAAAGCCCATATTAGCTCATGATGCATAAGTTTTCAATCTCAAATAATTAATGCGAGCGAGAAACCAACTAATACGGGCCCTCAAGTAGTAAGTCTGTCGAGTGAACATCAGTCTATCTTAAATGAGTTGCGGGCCAAATATATAATTCAATGAGGTCTCGAATTTTATGCCATGTCTCATTTTCAGGCCTCGTGTTAGACATCTTCCCCTTGGGACTTTGCCTATTACATTGCAATTGCATGCATGAAGATTGAAATGGAAATGGAATGGCTCTCTTATGGCCAGTGGTAAACATCCTTCAACACTCTTCAAATATAAGTTGCAATATCAATATCAGAGAAATTAGAGCAAGAACACTTGAAAATTCCATTTAAAAAGAAAAAAGAAAAAGAAAATTACATCTCCTATACCAATCCCCCATCATTTAAATAATAACCAAAAAAAGAAAAAGAAAAACCGGTAAAATTAATCATACATTAACATTCCACTGTGGTCTTTTGTGCCGTAGCACAGTCAGTATCAGCAGCACCAACATGAACCACATTGCCTCCGTTAACTACGTTACTACTCTGTGGTGCTTTTCTCTTCGGTTTGGCTTCTTGCAGCATCAACACAACATCCCTCATCGATGGCCGCTCCGCCGGGTTCTGACTGGTGCATAACAAGGCAATTCTAAGCATTTGGATCATTTCTTCCCTTACAGATGCACATGATGCCCCAGCATTTTCATCCAAAATGTCAACAATACCATCATTACTCTTAATTTTAAACCTTACCCAATCCACAATGCTGTTCCCATCACCAAATTCCGAATCCACCGATCTTTTTCCACTTAAAATCTCCATTAACACCACCCCAAAGCTATATATATCGCTCTTTTCATCAACTTGTAGAGTATAAGCATATTCTGCAGAAAAACCAAATAATACAACGCTGATGATTATCCGAGAAAACCAACATATGACCAAAAGCCAGAAAACTCCAAATGAACGCTAAAAGTCAAACATGTAATGCTGGGAAAGTACTGTAAAGAATCGAAGGGTCTGACAAAATTCTCTCTTTCGGTATCTTTGCAAGGATTTCAAAGCAAACGATAATGTTTTGAAAAAAAAAAGAAGAAAAAGGGAAACCGAAGAAAAAGCAAAGAGTTTTGACGCGCAATAGTGCGCCATCAGCCATGCAACAGTTAGAGTGCAAAAACCAGGTGGTGCCAAACGAAGCAAAAACCAAGAAGGACTTTGCGCAGAACGAAAATGTCCTGCCGGAGTTCTCTTGTTAAGCCTATAATATATATATATATATATATATATATATATAGAGTATAAAATTTTTTAATTTTATATTTTTTTAAATTATTGATTAGGTATTTATCTAATGACTATTTATAAAATTAATTTATCATTAATTTTTATTTATTTTTTAAATAAATATTAATCATGATTAAAAAAATTAAAATTTTTTCATTTTACTTTAATTTAAAGGAATGTTATATATATATATATATTCGAGAAACGAATATGTGGTTTCAAGCGTTGACAGGTGTACGTGAATGTCAATTTAATTCTAGCCTTTGCAACTATATGGAATCACTAAACTATTACGTTGTCAAATCATTCTATATCTCAGATTTTATTTTTAGATTTCTAATTTATCTAAGCTCCTTCCTATCTACTTATTTAAAAAACAAACATTATTGGTTTAAGAATTTGTTTTATTTCAATTAGTGTTAAGTTAGCATCTTATTTGCTCTTAACTAATCCTTGAATGGATTAACTTCGATAAACGGTTGATTAAGATCAAACATGACTGCTTAAGTTAAATTATATTATATTCATTTTTAATTAGCTATAATTAAAGTTGACCAGTTTTTAGTAAAAGTAATGGGATGGACCCCCCATTTTTGTGGTAAATAGAAAAAATAAAGGAAGAACAAAATAGATTCACCGACATAGCTGAAAAGTTGGCATTGTTCTTAAGGCTTAATTAAGCAAATCAACCTTCATTATTCCACATGTCTAATGGACACACAAAACAAAAGTTTACCAAACTAAAAATAAAATTAAAAAAATCATACATACCAAAAATGTATTAATAACATTGCTAAAATGAACCAAAAACGAATGGAAAACGCACGCACCTGGTGCAATGTAGCCATAGGACCCCGCAATCACCGACATGGACTCATCACTCATCAACTTTGCCACCCCAAAATCCGCCACTCTGGCCTCCATCTCAGCGTCCAATAAAATGTTACTGGGCTTGAGATCACGGTGGACGATCACTGGATCACAGTCATGGTGTAGGTAACAAATGCCTTGAGCCACCCCAAGAGCAATTTTGAACCTGGTCACCCAATCGGCCACCAAATTCTCCCCTTTGTTCTTGCCATGCAGCAAGTCATCCAAGTTCCCGTTGGGCATGTACTCGTAGAGCAGCATCGTGCACTCCCTGTTGCTGCAACAACCCAACAATCGAACTATGTTGCGGTGCCTGACGTTCCCCAACACCTCCACCTCTGCCAACACCCCTCTCCTCCGTCTGGCGTTCTCTTTATGTTTACCCCACAACTTCTTCACCGCAATGACCTCGCCGCCTGGCATCTCAGCTTTGTACACTGTCCCCGTGGAACCCATCCCTATGATCTTATCCGTCATCGACAGGCAAACTAGCACATCATCTGCCGTGTAATTCAACCGCTGGAAGGCGGTCAATTTCCACGGTCCGACCTCATGATCATCACTAAACGGACGGCTGTTATTCATGCGGAAACAACGGGTCGCGGCCACGAGAACAAACAAACCAATACCAAAAGCAGCTGCCATAATCCAAACGATAGCTCCAGCCGTTTTCTTTGGCTGCTGCTGCTTGTTATGAACTCCAACGTTACCTGTAGCCAACGCCTCAGTCGGGCAGGGTTTGGCTAAAATTCTGCCACAAAGTCCGACGTTGCCAGAAAATGAGGAAGGCTGTAAATTAGGAAATATTGGACCGGAAGATGGGATCGGCCCGGTTAGCAAATTATAGGAAACATTGAAATTTTCCAAAGTGCTACACTTTTCGAAGTTTGAAGGGATAGCTCCAGTGAGCAAATTATGGGAAAGATCAACAGCCGTTACTGAAGGAAGCGTCGATATTTCCCATGGAATTATTCCCGTAAGCAAATTGCGGCTTAAATTCAAAGATAACAGCTTTTCACAACGATCAATATCCCAGGGGATGCTTCCATTTAGAAAATTGCCTTGGAGTTCGATTTTGTACACCTTTTTACAGCCGATGAAATCTGGGATTTTGCCCGTGAGTTTGGATGAACTGGCTGAGAAAATTTGCAAGCTTGGTGCTGTCCAAATGTTGCTTGGCAATGCGGTGTTGAAACAGTTCTCGGAGATGTTAAGGAACTGTAACATTGGCGCATCGCCAAGATCCTGAGGAATCTCGCCTGTGAAGTTGTTCTTACTCATGTCGACGAATGTTAAGTTTGGTAGGACTCCGAAGCCGTATGGGATGGTACCATTGAGAAGATTGTTTTGGATTCTGAATCTTGAAAGGGAAGTGCAGTTGACAAGGCTTCCTGGCAGCTTATGCGTGAACTTGTTGTTAAAAAGGATGAGCTTAAAAAGCCTGTTTCCATAGCAAAGATTTGGAGGGATTGGACCAGTGAGAGAGTTCGATGAGACATCAAGAGAGAGTAACTTCCCATTTGAACCTAGTTTCTGGGGAAGACTGCCGCTAAGGTTGTTGTTCCAGAGAAGTAAAGTGTTAAGCTTTGGTAACTCACCAATGCCTTCTGGGATTGTGCCAGAAAGGTTGTTGCCAATTAAGCTCAACCAGGTTAGCTCTGTTAATGAAGCTAACCCTTCTGGGATTTTGCCACTGAGTCGGTTATCGGATAAATCAAGAACCTGGAGAGCTTTCAACTTTGTATAACTGTCCGGGATTTCACCTGTAAAGCCGTTCTTGAAAAAATACAGAACTTCTAGCTTTGTTAAATTGCCAATTTCTTCCGAAAGTGGACCTGAAAGAGTACAATTTGAGATGTCCAAGTACTTGAGATTGGACAACAGTGCAAACTCTACTGGTATTGTGCCTGTGAAAGCATTGTAGCCAATCTCTAGGCGCTCAAGCTGTATCAAGAATCCTAGTTGAGTTGGTAAAGTACCTTCCAGTGCATTTCCTGCCAAGTCAAGCAACTTTAATCTATTAAAGCTTCCGTAGCCAACTGGTATTTCACCTTCAAAGTAGCTGCCCCCGAGATTGAGTTCCTCCAAGAAGTGTAAGTGTATGAACTCTAGCGGTAATCGGCCCCTGAAATCGTTGCTGTATGCATTGAAGATTTGCAAAAACTTAAGCTTGGAAACCCCCGGCGGGAATGTTGAATTGAAGGAGTTGTGGCTTATATCAAGAGTTCTAAGCTGACTTAGTTCAAAAATGGCTGGTTGGAGGGGCCCATCAAAGTAATTTCCACTCAAATTCAAGTTAACTAAGCTTGTCAAAAATCTGATTTCCGCTGGGACAATACCAGAGAGATTACGATGAGAGAGATCAAGAGATGTGACTTGAGCTGTTCTAGGATTGCACTTGACACCTGACCATGTACACCAAACCGGGTCTTCAAAATTAGGCTTAGAAAACGTTGGAGTAGGGTCCCAATCTTTGAAAGTGGAGTGAGGGTCTTTGAGGGAGGATTTAAAGGAGAGAAGGGAGATCAGAGGCAGAGGAGGTGGAGAAGAAGAGAAGACAAAGAGAGATGAATTTAGTAGATAGAAGGAGAATGTAAGAAAGGGAAGAAAAGTAGGTTTCATGGTTATGGGGAAGTGGGGAATATTGGTTGATAGATGCTTGGTCTTTACAGAGGTAAATTTAAGGGGAGGGAGATTTTGATTGATGGATATGCTTTTTGACAGTGCTGGTTGCAGGGGGTGTTTCATCATTATGATTATATTTTTTTGCCTGAGTGGGGCTTTTCTTTTCCCTTGATTCATAATGAATAATATCAATTATAAAGCAATAGGACGAAACTACTCTCCTGCTACTAGCCCAATATTACTTCCTTGTACAATCCTCTTGTTCTTCGGCTCCTTTGCAATCATGGATATAAATGAAAATTGCAACGTTGAAAATATAATTATTATTATTATTATTATTATTGTTATTATTATTATTTTCCGATTTCAATTTTATTTATCTCTCATATATATTATTAATATTTAACATTTATTACATTTGCATTTACAACAAATAAAACATTATTTAAATACATGTTTGCAACAGCTTCAATATCTCTTTCTTTCTTTCTCTCACCTCTCAGTATTTTTGCTTTGTTTGCTATCCATTCTGTATACTTTTGAATTTTATTAGGA
>JBBYHM010000013.1:4437377-4452189 GCA_038381775.1 Adansonia rubrostipa
AGAATTTGGGTTTCTCAATTGCTTTGTGTTCTGTGTGAAGTTTGTGAATAAAATCAGTTCCGCATACCAAAATATTTGTCAAGGGATCTAAGTAATTAGATGTCAGAAAAAATATATATGTATATATGCTGATTAATATCACCAAAATAAATAATATAATAAATATTATCATAATTACAATAAATATCATCAACGAAAAGAAGTTAAGATCGTAAAATATGGACCATAAATTTCCTCTCAATATCATGGATCTAAAAGCTTCATTTCCCTCTCTTAATTATCATGGATCTAAAGTTTTACATTGAAATTGTACCAATTCAATCTTTTTAATTTCTCCAATTTACATGCCAACCTTTAAAAAACTGTGGAATTACTTTTTGGATCATAAAAATTGATTCATTATTGCTTATTATTATTAAAACAAAAACAATGGGTTGAATATTAATTTCTTATATCATTTCTAATTTGTTTGGGAATATTGCCTTGACCTAAAGGCATTGTATTTTTTAAGTTTTTAAAATGCTTTTATGTTTTTAAATACATAAATCTTCATTAAGTTTCTTCTTTGTCCAATTACATATTGTTTTTTTTATATCATTTTTTTCCTTCCTTTCATTCTAAATTAATTCACATACTAAAAAAATGTTATGAATTTACAAATTGGATTTTCTATTAATAATTTTTTTTTCAAATGACTTTATAACTTTTATTTTGGTATTTCATTTTTTACCAACTTAGTTACTAAATTTAAAAGTAATTAATTTATCAATTTAATAGATTTAAATTGAAATTCAAAATCGTTTATTTTCAAATATATATATATATATATATATATATATTGTAAAATTAAAATATTTCTTTTATTATTAAAGATGTATGCCAGCTGCTGGTTCCTTACCTACCTCTTTGAACGCAAGTTTAAACCTTCTCTTATCTCTCGAAAGCGTATTGTTTTCTTTGGCGTAGAAAATGGAGGCGAGCAACTTATGGGACAAATGGGTTGGAGAAGCGCTTTCCAAGCTCGAATCTTTGAAACTGCTTCGATCTTTAAGACCCCTTCATCTTTCCAACGGACAACATGAAGTGGTCAACGCTGCAATTTCCAGTGAAGAAGAGTACGAGGTGTTCGACGAAATGCAACCATGGGATCGTTCCTCTGTCAAAGTCTCTATTTCTGAATCCACTTATCGTAAATGGCTTTTCGAGATTCCAAGTTCTGGTAATTTTTTTTTCTTTTGATTTTTTTTTTTTGAAAAAGAAACAATGGGTTCTCTTTTATTTTGCATTTATAGTTGTGGAAATGGTAAATGATGACTGAATGAACGTAGACGCCGATAACCCTCTCTTCTTCTACTTTGATTGGTAAATGAGTGAACTTAGCTCCAAAAAAAGAAAAAAAAAAAAGCGGCTTCTTTGAGTTTTGTTCATTGAATTTTGCTCATTGGACTCATAGGAGATGACATTGTTCATAGAGAAGGATTTACTGATTATAATTTTGGCACGCGCCAACAGCAATTCAAGCGGCTAATTTTGTTCTCTGGAAATGATTATTTGGGCTTGAGTTCACATCCAGCAGTTCGAAAAGCGGCTGCGAAGGTTTGCTTCATGATTGGCTTCTCCCTCAATTTTATGCCATATTTGTTGATTAAACAATTTCTTTTGCTGAATTAATATTCTAACAGGCAGCTCAAGATTATGGAATGGGCCCAAGGGGCTCTCCGTTAATCTGTGGATATACTTACCACCATCGATTACTGGAGTCAAGCTTGGCACGCTTAAAGAATAAGGAGGTAGTTGTTTAGCTTTTGTTTAAGCCATTTCTTGGTATGCTGAATTCATTAAGTGTTTAAACATGTTTGGGGAATAATACTTAACGATAAAGCTTGAATGATACAAGTGATAGTTTTGTCTAGATCTGGATTATAAATTCTAAACTAGTTTTTTGAAATCCTAGATCTATTATGTGAGTTTTAGTCAGTGTGCTATTCTTGTTCTTTTAGAATTCATTCTTTTGACCATCAATATTTTATTCTGGACTTTTCAACTGAAAACTGATTCTTTCTCTTTTTTTTTTTTCCTTTTTCTTTTCCCATTTATGCTTTAGGACTGTCTTCTTTGTCCTACAGGGTTTTCAGCCAATATGGCATTGATGGTAGCACTTGGAAACATTGCATCTCTCCTTGCAGCCAGTGACAAGCCTTTGAAGGATGAAAAAATTGCCATTTTTTCTGATGAACTAAACCATGCCTCAATAATTGATGGTATTCATCTTGCTGAAAGACAAAGTGTAGAATTCTTTGTATATAAACACTGTGACATATCCCATCTCAGTGCACTGTTGTAGGTTATTACTTTTCACTTAGATTCTCTGATGATTGTTCTCTTTCTTGAATTTCTCTAACCGTGCTACATAATGGCATCTTTTTCAAATTTTGACAGATCAAGTTGCAAAATGAAGAAAAAGGTTGTCGTGACTGATAGGTTAGTTGTGTTTCTAGAACTGTTCTTTACATTGTCATTTCTTTATCCTATAAATAAATAAACAACTGATATTTCTCCTGATTTTTCGTGCATTTTTGGATGTCCAAGAGGATTAACTTACATGGTTGGCATTCTGCATATACCTATAACTTGCATGTTTGGCATCTTGTCAACCAAATATGTGTTTAAGAATATGTATGTATAACTATTCATGTCTTATGATTGCATGGTTGAAAACCCAGTTTCTTAATCCGTTTGTTTAACATATATTATTTATTATTTATTCTCTTTGACAGCTTGTTTAGCATGGATGGAGACTTTGCACCTATGATGGAGCTTGTGGAGCTACGCCGGAAGCATAATTTGTTGTTAGTCATTGATGATGTAAGTTCATATTGGCATTTATAGAACTGCAAGAGGCTATTAGTTGTCCATTTTATAGATAACTTTTGCAGGATTTAATGTAACCCTTCAATCTATTAAGAATTTTCCTTTTGGAGAGTGCAATCCTTATAAATCATTCTAGGAAAAGGAAAATATCTAATTTAAGACGATGAACTTGATTTTATTAAAGTATTCTTCATTTATTCTCAGTCATTAGCTAGACTGCTTCGCCTAGACTTTATTGAGGTTGTGCATAGTTTAAGCATACAGCTTCTTTCTCGTCACATGATTTATGTCTAGTATATGCCATCGCTAACTAAGAAGCACTGCTCCTATGCTTTTCAGGCACATGGAACGTTTGTTTGTGGCAAGAATGGTGGAGGAGTGGCACAGGAATTTGATTGTGAAGGAGATGTTGATATATGCATTGGAACTTTGAGCAAGGCAGCAGGTTGTCATGGTGGATTTATTGCCTGCAGGTAATTTATAGGTGTTTTTTCCTTTTCCTCTTTTTTTGGTAACTGTGCCGTGCACCATTTTCAAGTTCTAGTAGTTGATATACCATATTTTTGGCCTTTGTTGACTTAAAATCATCTGGACATGTGAGGATGTATAAATTTGTCCTGTCTGGGTCAGTTCTGTTTATGACATTTAAAATTCAATCTATAGGCTTGCAGAACTATTAATATGATAACTAGAAGAATAATAGAATATGAACCCTTAAAAATTTAGAATACTTGTCCATTCAGATTATTCAATGCTAATTTAAATTTTATATTTTTCTCCTTATCCTGGGGAACTATGCTTTCAAATCACGATCTAGCGTAATTCAAATTTATACAAAAATGTTCTTCATGTTCCCCCTTAAGAAATGTTAGCTCACAATATATTTTGACTGCTGTTTTCCAGGTTCCTTCACGTCTATCTGATATATACTAACTCAGCATAATACTTGTGTAGTATAGGAAGTACCCTGAATTGAATGTTTCATGTGCTTTTATGTGAATTTATCATATTTAGTGTCTGAGTACCATGTGATCAGCAAAAGGTGGAAACAACTTATCCAATCAAGGGGCCGTTCCTTCATATTTTCTACTGCAACACCAGTTCCTATAGCTGCTGCCGCGCATGGTAAAGTTCAGCGTCATTTCAGTTAGACATATATTCTGTTTTTTGTTGGCCTTATTGTTGGTGCCTCTAAATTTCAGTAAAAACATGTGCATTCTTCTTTATTTTGTTTATTATTACCACTAACAGGATTTATTTCTGTTCAAGTAGCGACCCCTATAAGAAATAGCGAGGGAGAATTAACTTCTAGCAATAAAGGAGAGGGTGGGCTAGGCATAAGGGAGCATGGTTTGATTAGATGTGTGGCTATTAGGAGTAATACTCCTAGAACATAAGATTGAGCATATAATGTACAATGTCAGAAGTGATTCTCTTTTTGCCTTATGCGCAGATGTAATTGTAACATTTGCCTTCTTGCTAACAAAGTAAATACAACTTACCAGCTGCTGTTATTGTGGCAAAAAGAGAGATGTGGCGTAGAAGAGAACTTTGGAACCGGGTGCAGGATTTTCGTGCTTTGACTGGAATTGCTATTTCCAGTCCGATAATATCTCTTATTGTAGGAAGCGAAGAGAAAGCCCTGAAAGCTAGCAGGTTTCTTCTCTCTCTCTCTCTCTCTCTCTCTCTCTCAACTGCATCCTCCAACCTTTACGTGGCTGTGAGTGACTAATAATTTCTACACATAGCTTGTAACCGTTCATTTCTCATGAACAGACAATTGCTGAAGTCCGGTTTCCATGTGACTGCAATCAGACCACCAACAGTGCCCCCCAACTCTTGCAGGTTTATTGCAATTAATTCTTATCATCCATGTTGTTGGTTTCAGTTGTGTGGTTACATTGCCCATGGTCCTCTACTAGTTAGTAGTCTACTTTGGGCACTTCTAGTTTATCCTCCTCTGAAGCTGGGGATGTAGCATAAAGATGTTGACGGACATTTGGCAGAAATCATTTTGGATGTTCTGAATCATGCCTCGATGATGGAAAATTGCTAGTGATTCTGACTTGCAATTACTTTAAATTATCCTTCATTCAAGATAGAGAGCATATCTATATGCGGTTCCTTTTTTTCCCAATTTCCAATTTCGTTGCACATTACCTGCACTTTAATTCCTACATACGTTAATCCAAATAAACCCCTTCGTATACCATTGGACCAAGTGTTAGCAATAAGGTATTCTGAAGCTGTTCCCAGTAAAGTGAGTATCATTAATCGACCAATCCATTCTGTCCAAATGTGTACGGCTAATCATGCATCATATAGTAGAAAATGGTAGTAAAAATAAACTACTTGCCAAAACAAAGAACGAGAATGGAATTAATTACTATTTCATCCAATGTAGACTGACTTTGTCTGTTCACTTCGAACTTTGTTTCAGGTTGCGAATCGCTCTGAGTGCAGCACACACGACTGATGATTTAAAGAGGCTCACATCGGCACTCTCCAGTTGCGTTAACTTTCAAGATATTGGCAGTAATGGCCTCAACATACATGCCAAGCTATAGGATCAGATGATTGCAAAGGTTTAGTTAGTGTTATTATTTCAGAGTAACAGATTTGCAAGAATGTCTACCATTAAGGACTGTCGTCTTCTAGGTGAATAATCACATTCATGAAGATCAATTGATATTAGATTAGGCTTCAATTCAACAGGAAAGATAGCAGCTTGGCGTTGCCATAAAAATTTGTTGCTAGAGTAGGTAACTGAATGCCTGTTTCTATCTGTTATAAGTCATCTGAGCCACACCCAAAATCCACTAAGATTTAACCCAGTTGTCCCAAATGACTAACCAGCCCCCCTGCATTTTAGGTTACAGGACTACCACCTAGATCAGTTGCCTAGAGGGGAATGCAAACTTTCAACATACAGTCATACAATTACATGTGTAGACAATAGAGTTGCAAGTTCTGACATAATCCCACGCGTTAAAACTAGTTTGCAAAGAGAGTTCAAAGAAAATTCAGAATGTATAATACAATCAAGAGCTTTCTCATCATGCCTCAAGGAATCAGCACAACCGACCCAGATGTTCTACGATTCTCAAGGTCTTCATGTGCCTGTGCTGCTTGAAACAACGGGTACTTGTGATTCACACGAACCCGCAAAACACCTGATGCTAAATTAGCAAACACCTCCCCAGCAGTTTCGACCAGCTCATCCCGAGTTGATGTGTATTGCATCAAGGAAGCCCTAGTAAGAACAAGGATTTTGCTCCGAGTACAGGCAATGGAACTGGATCTGGTATACCAGAAGATTGCCCAAAACTCACCATATACCCACGAGGCTTTAGACATGCCAAGGAGCCCTAGGAAAAATAACGTTTAGCACGGAATGCTTTCACAACAAAGTTTAAAAGTTCAAACAAAAGACCACGGTCTGTGCAAAAAAAAAAACTAAAATTTTCAGACCACAAAGTTAAATGAAATTACTCAAAAAAAGCATATCATTTGGCCCTTTGGTTGATATTCCATTCAATTATGAATAACCATTACCTGAAAGGTATCTTTCCCCACAGAATCATAGACCACTTCAACTCCCTTGCCGGTTGTTATCTCATTGACACAGGCAACAAAATCTTCCTACGTGTAAATTATGACATGGTGACATCCGTCTTCCTTCGCTTGAGCTGCCTTCTCTTTTGTTGAGACAGTTCCGATAACAGTGGCACCAAGGGCATTTGCCCACTGGCATAATAAAGATCCAACCCCACCAGCAGCAGCATGGACAAGAACTATGTGTCCAGGTTCAACCTGTATTACAAGATATTTTATTATAACTTTTGTGAATACAATTAAGACCCTGATTCTAAATTAAGATCAGGGAATGAAGATTAATGTCAGAATAAAGAAAAAAACAACCAAGGAACCAAGCCAATTTTATGATCATAACCATGAAACAACTTATAACTCTGAAACCTACCTTGAAGCAACGACGTACTAGAAACTGGGTGGTCATACCCTTCAGCAGGATGGATGCGGCGATAATAGGATCAACAGAGGGAGGAACTGGCACAACTTTGTCAGCTGGAAGAATCTGCTCCTCAGCATATGAACCCATAGGATCACCGGCATAAGCAACAATATCTCCAACTTTGCAGCCGGTTACTCCAGGTCCCAAAGCCATCACCTCTCCGACAGCCTCCCTACCTGCAATTAAAGAAAGTAAGCAAATGATTTCTGCAAAACTATCATTGCCAAAGATGCAAATTAACACAAACAAATTCAGCTGTGGATTGGAAAAAAAAAAAAAAAAACATATTGAGTTGACACCCAAAGAGCATCCCGTGCATCTAAAAACTCACAAACCTGGCGTGAAGGGCATGGTAGCAGCCTCATAAACTCCTTTCCTGAAATAGACATCGATGAAATTAAGTCCAATCGCTTTGTTTTTAATACGTATCTCACCCTCTTTGGGTTCCCCAAGTTCCACCTCCTCCCACTTAAGTACCTATCATCAACATCAATCAGAGTAAAAGTAGCAACACCGAACAGAATTAGTTGGCTACGCAAAACAAGACAGTGATAAACCAATATCGATAAGTGAATTCAAGCAACTGATATCCGTAAACACCCCAATCTAAAACAGTTCTAAAGTAAATTTTCAAGATATAAGAACATGCACAATATGATTATGAACAATCTTCCACCAATCAGTCAACTTTCTAAAAACCCCGAAAAATTAAAGAAGCACAAAACTGAAAGTGGCTAAGCGTGATAATAACAGAAGCATTAACTTTTATTTCCCATAAGGTATTCAATCAAACTTATACAAATTGTAAGAGCAAAGTAATGAAACATTATAAAGGGAAAGAAAAACCTCAGGTCCACCCAATTCATGAACCCTGATCGCTTTGACCATTTTTGTAGGCTCTGCAAATAGCTACTGCTTCTGTAGGCAGTGGCTGGACAATGGCTATTACCAGTTTACTCCTGAAAGCGTTAGATCAAGCTGAGCATTCGGTATATTTTTGTTTCTTAATGTTTGTCAGATTTTGTACCCAAATTGTTGGTGTTACCTGTTGAGACACGGAAAGATTCTGGAATGAGGTGGAGAGTCCCAATCATCAGTTGCGCCATCTTTTCTTCTCTTTGATGTCACGTCAAGGAACAATGCTCTTTTGATGGAAATAATGAGCCTTGGGCTACAGGCTACAGCAAGCATTTGTAAGAGTTGGGTTCCCATTCGCAGGTAACTCACTTCCAATTATATCACCTCGTGAGTTAGCCCGTTAACTTATGGGCTGGCCATGACTCAGATAAATGATCCCTGGAGTGGCCTCCTTCCGAAGAATTAATCAACTACGATATGAAAATGAATGTTGGAAGGCATAAATTCAATCAACCAAGTTTTTCTTTTAACGTTAAATAACGAGAAAGAAAAAAAAAATTGATATTTTAAGATGTTTTTATTTTTTTTTCTAAAACTCTCTAAATTATACGAACTCTTCATCTTCCCTCCATAGTTTATTATTATTAGTGAATAATAATGGAAAAACTCCTTCCTAGAGATGGAGAACATAATACATGTAAAAATATAGTAAGTTTTGCTTGGGTTGGCTTTAATGGTAGTTTTTATATTTTTCCTTTAACTCCTAGCATGGGGTTGTTCTCCAATTTATTTCAATTAAACGAGCATTTTTAATGTTATGTGTTGGAGATGGCTTGAACTTTCATATTTTTTTTTTATTGCAAGATTTTGAATTTTTTGTGTTTACCATTTTACTATCAGAACATATTCAAAAAACGAGTGTATTCTATGAATATGATAATTTATTTAAAATGATATATGAAATATGATAAAAGTAAAGTGTTCGAATGTTGCTATTGATAAACCATATCAGATAATCATGAATCGAATATTCAATTATTTTAATTTGAAGTACGTAGATATCTTATATATATAAAAATTATATTAAATACTTATATATATATAGCGTGTGCTTGCAATTTTGGTCTGATAATAATAGATATAATTATTTTAAGATTTAAAGATAACATTTGATAGAAGATAAATTAATTCATGAGTTTTTCCTTTTTCTTTGAAAGAAAAACGAAAAGAAAACGTTTTAAAAGAATTAAAGAATCTAAACGAAAATGGATATTTTCACGACCTTTGAGAGATCAACGATTAATGGCGGAAACAAAAGCAACATCCATAACAAAGAAAGCTCTCCCATTATAATTCAAATGCACGTCGGTATCAAGTGTTCTTCTTTTAGTTTGTAAAATTAAAAAAAAAAATAGATGACTTTCTAGTTAGAGATGGAAAACAATTTTTTTCCGAATCGATAAAAAATCAATTTTATTATTTAAAATAATATTAAAAAATTTAAAATTTAATTTTATATTAATATTTTAAATTAAATTTAAATAAAAATATTATTTTTTATTTTTATATAATAATTTTAATCGAAATGGCCTAAATATTATCCAGGTGTAAACATGAAATGAAAAAAAGAAAACAAAGGAAAAGGAAGAAAAAGCTTTGCTGTATTAATATTTGCATCAATTTTTTTGGTAGGTCTATTAAGTTACTTGCTGAGAAGCCCTGTAAACTAATTTCTCGTCTATCACTGTCACGAAGTAAGAAATCTATGGCCTTAGTTTTTGGCGCGGGATTCTAGCTAGGGTTTAAGAATAGTGCGGAAAATCAAGAGAGATTTTGGAAAAATTTAGCAGAGGAAGCAATGGCCGCGGAAGTTTCTGATACCGATAGTGAAAATCTGCAATTCGAATTACTTTTAATCGAAACGGGACGGAGACTGTTACTTACTCCTCCTTCATCTGCCGATCACCTCATATCTCTTCTCGATGTAAGCCTTAATTTAATTTCCCATTCTTCTTCAAATTTGATTTTTATTCGTAAATTTCTCTTTCAAAGATGTTTCCTTTTACCTCTTTTTTTTTTTTTTAAACCAACATATAGCCCTTTTCTTCGGGAAAGCTAGTGTTATTTTTTTCCTGATATTTTCCTGCTGATAATGGCTTCTTTTAATCTTGACTCTTTTTTTTTTTTTCCCTTTCTTTCGTTCCCTTTCAATATAGGAAGCTGAGATTTGTCTTTCAAAAGTGGATCAAAAACCGAGCAAATCAATGCAAAATGCCTTGTCCAACTTAATGAAGGCATTGGTTGCAAAACATCTTCTCAGTCATTCAGATGAGGATGTTAGAATTTCAGTTGCTTCTTGCATTTGCGAATTAACCCGAATAACTGCACCAGATACTCCTTATGACGATCACCAAATGAAGGTACTTTAGATTAATTCCTTTTTTGTTTTTTATGCTTTCCCAAATTTCTTTGGACATTTGTTATATGATTTCTCTTTATATAATGTATATGTTCCTATTAATGTGTGTGTAGGAGGTCTTTAAACTGATTGTATCGTCGTTGAAAAATCTGTCTCTCAACTCGAGCCGCTCATACAGTAAGAGGACCTGCATTCTTAGAAACGTTGCCACGCTTAGGTTATGTTTAGTGATGCTGGATCTTGATTGTGATGCACTAATCATTGAAATGTTTCAGCATTTTGTTAATGCAATGAGGTACAGACTAATGTCTTCTTCATTTGATAGTTACATTCCCTTGTTAACCGTTATTGGCAATATCCAGAAATTTCAAAGAGAAAATAAACACTGTGGACATCCAGTTGAGCCAAGGGAGTGAGGAAGGCTCTTTTGTTGTTGTATTCGTAAAAACAGTGGTTCTGATATTCTGTACGGTATGAGCAAAAATTCTTATTTTTCTGATTATTTTGTTTGTTTGTTTCTAGGGATTGTCACCCAAAGAATGTCTTCTCATACATGGAGATGATTATGATTCATGTCCTCAAAGAAAGTGAAAACATTTCTATGGAGCTACTCTTCCCATTCTTACTAGTTGTTAAAAGGGACAATAAGGTTCATCTTCATTTGGCTAAACTATAAATTTATATTTTTCCTCTTCATTTTTCTTGACTTAATGGAGTTCTTCTATGTTTTACAGGAAGTTCTGCCCATAGCTCAGAATTTGGTAGGGAGGGTTCTTGCAAGCTCTGCTTCAAAGCTTAAACCTTACCTAATACAAGCTGTAAAAGACTCAGGCCTTTCACTATGTTATTATAGTGAAATAGTTGCTTCTATATGTCAAGGGACTTCTGGTATTTTTGAGCAGAGTGATGCTACTACTAATGACCATAAAGTAAGTATCTCAGGAGCACCTGAAGCATCTCTTTTCCTTTTGAGGACACCGTTTTTAATCACTTGATATATTATTTCTGTATGCATGCATTCCTTCTTTGCATGGGTTGCAAATAAATTTTGCATTGCTTGATTTTCCAAGTTAAAAACTTCGTATTATTCCTTGTCTGTGTTATTACATCGAAACATCATATGTCGTTGGCTGGTGATGACATATACTTATTGATATGTATCACATTGCTATAGGCTAATGAGAAAAAGCCCAAAGGTTGAATAAAGCAGCCCAGCATATTTTGTTCTTGTATACAATTGTCAAATATCTGTCCATTTAGGTCTCCATTACTTATCTACCTACCTTCAGGTTTTTCCCGAGGATTATTTTTCTTCCTATTAATCAATATTTGTTGTTAGAGCTGAAAGTTTATTAATGATTGAATTTTTATCAGGAGGACAAAGCGATTCCTAAAGAATCAGGTTCCGCTAAACAAGTTGATCTTGCAAGTGATGAATCTCCAAAGTTGATTGTTAGTGATCCAGTTATGCAAACCAGAAAAGATGAGACATTGGCAGATTCAAATTCCTTAAAGAAGGTTGAGCATGACCATCTTGCTGATAAGCCCATAAATGTTGATTTATCTATCATCGCTGAAGCAGATTATTTGGGAACTGAGAAGGTGGTCAATTCTGAATTTGAGTCAGATGCCAAGAACAGATTGACAAAATCTAATTTGGAATCTACAGAACCTTCTGAAAATTTGTATATATATGAGAAGGAAGTTGAGACTGGTCCTGACTATAAAAAGGACAGCAAGGATCTCCCTGGCTCATCGAATGAGGATCTGTCCATGAATGGGACTGTATCCTTGCAGAAACAGAAAGGGACATGTATTCAACCTTCTAATTTGGAATGTATAAAACCTTGTTATATTTGTATCAAGGATGTTGAGGCCCTGCCAGACCATAGTACGGATGACAAGGATGGCCCTGGTGCGTCATATGAGGACCCGCCCATTGAAATGGCTGTGTCCTTGCAAAATGAAAAAGAGACAGGTATTCGACCTTCTTTGAAATTTGCAGAAGCTTCTGAAAATTTTTATATTTATGAGACCCTACTAGACCATAAAAGGGACAGCGAGGATGCCCCCGATTCTTTGGAGAAGGACTTCTCAATTAGTGGGGCTGTATCCTTGCAAAATGACAAAGAGACAGCTATTGTACATCCCACACCTGAAGAAAAGGAGGATGAAGTGTCTAATCTTACTTTCTCAATACCTAGTGGGACTGATCCTGATGCTCAGCCCAGGAGGGAGGATAGCATGATTAAGGAGACCACTCCTGCTGCTGATAGTGCCTTCAGAAAGGCATCTGAAGGAACAAGTGATTCAGAACCAAAACAAAATAAATGCTTTGGAGAACAGGTGGCTGCTGTGGTTTCCAAGGAGGAAAAAACTCCTACAGATATAGATGAATCTAAGAAAGAAAACAGCACTGCGACCACCTCGAAGGCTACATCACTAAAGCAGTCATTAAAGAAGTTATGTGCCACCAGTAAAATAGGGGATGGATTGTCTTCAAAGCATCTGGAACTTAAGAAAGAGAGAGCTGAAGTAAAATGCATTTCTGGAAAGGATGGAACAAAATCTTCAACCTGGAATGACAATAAGGTACTTTGGGCATTTGAATGTAATTTAGCTGTTAGGTTCATGTTCTTGCTTGTTGAATTTGTTTTCTAGATTGTTTAATTAAAGGAATCTTTTTTTTTTTGGTTATTTATGATTTATTATGACATTGTTTTTGGCTTCATCCTTTCTACTTATTCAGTTGTCATTGTTTTGATTGGCTTCGTTGCCGCATCGTTTGTCCTTGCTATTTTCCCTTTTGATTTCCTGTCTTGACATGCAGAAGAAATTGTTCTGTATTTTCTTCTTGTTCGGTTGAGGACTATTAACTTCTTGCTCTCCTAATAATTTTTTCTAGGCATCTGTTTCTATAACATATGGTGAGAATCCGGTTGGTTTTAAAGTCAACATCTATTGGCCAAAAGATCAGATGTAAGTATAGATATTAGTTACAGATTTCCTTATTTTAAATATTACGAGTTTTACAACTATTGCTGTCCGTGGTGTTTGATAATATGAACCATCAATGTTTTCTCTTTATCCTCTTTATGTGTATAGTGCAAGTGTCGGTAAGTCTGCAACTCATCTTCCCATGTGAATCAACTCTGGTCCTATGTTGCTCAGACTCGGAGGTGTGTTGGATGCACATGTATGTCCGACACGAGTATGTTTAATTTTTTTTAATTTTTAAATATATTTGAAAGATCGTACGGACGTACTCCCATACTCATATCTGAATTTGTTGGACACGGGTACTTCAAAGAAAATACAGAGTTGGAGTAACATAGCTCTGGATTATTTCTACACTACTTAAAGTCTTGATTCACCAAATCTAAAGAAAAACTCAGAATAACTGCTGAATTTGTTGATCTTGCATTCATGTTCTTTTGTAATCTTGACTACCTTTCTCCTATTGTTACCAGAGGCCAGGTATCTGCTACCCCGCAAAAAGTGCAGTCCGCGGAGCCCTCTGACTTACATACATCTGTAGTCAAGGGTACAGTTAACTCCAATTTAGTAATTCATATAAATAATGGACAGCCAAAGAAGAGAAAATCTGTTGCTTCTAGAGCTTCTGATCGTCGGAAACGAGTATGCTATAATGCAGTAGAGAAGACACACAACACCCTTGATGAAATGTCGCCATCATTCAAGTTCAAAACAACACATAGGGAATCGTCGAACGAAACAACATTATATCAAAAGTGCTTGGAGGAATTGCAGGAGTTGGAAGGATTGGATGATGCTGAGTTTGCAAAGGCTGTTAATTTTCTTAAAGATGATAGAAATGCAATTGCATTTACGACGATTAAAGGGCCTCGGCGTTTGATTTGGTTGAGGTCTCTGTGGCAACATTGTCAACATTGTAACCCGAAACACTGAAACATTTTTCATCCAGGTATATGTTAATATTGCACATTGAATCCATCGGTCTTCTTCAGACTGAACGCTCTCCTCGGAATGGCTGCATTGGTTCGTGTTGAGTCACTATAGGTTAGGTCATTTTGGATTGAAAAAAAAAAAGAAAAAAAGAACGTCGGATTGTCTCATGTTTGGATTATTTGTATACTCTTTTCTTGGCAGATAACGTGCCAATTGAGCAAATGGAAGAAATGTTGATCGGTTTACCCCCAAGTAGCATGCTGTTACATTAGATTGAAATTGCATTCTTATTAGATGTCTTGCAATTTCTGATCATGAAATTTTCATTTTCACTGTATCTTAGCAAATATATATATATATATATATATATAATGAAAATTTTGTGATGATGAAATTGTCTCTGCCTCAGCATATCTTTGCATTGAAATCAAACTGATATGAAATTTCATCCATGTACGATGTATGCCAACGTCTTGGAAATTATAGCAGTATGAACAAGGGGCAAGCACACGCTTGACGACACTAAAACTTTCATAAAGGCAATGTGAAGACAGTCAAAAAGCGTTCGAAACTTCTCAGCATTTTCTTAAAAGCTGTCACATAAAAGATTTAAATGAGGAAGGAAAAAAAGCCATCAAGAAAGCGAATGATTGAATAGTCTAAACCTGCACCGGAGAAAGGTTTTTTTGTGATTATTTATA
>JBBYHM010000013.1:4456615-4467790 GCA_038381775.1 Adansonia rubrostipa
GCCAACACCCTGACATCATGAAACAAAATATTAGAAACAGAAACAGCAAACGGATAACCATGACACTCACTTCAAACAAATCAACCAAATAAGAGAAACAAATGAAGATCTAATGAGTCAGTTAATGCAACTATATATGTGTAAAATGAAGAAACTGCCGAAGGCACAAAAAAAACCAACATCATGGGTATCATATAGGTCAGCTGCAAATGTTTTAAAACAAACTCCGTGTCATAGTTAGATGAGGAGGGAAGAAAACCATGTATCTCAAAAACTCAGCTCAAATGCAATTGTTACGTATAAACACCTTGGAACATCCAAGCAAAAAGGACATGGGGTAGAGAAGAATGCCATAACATGGTTTATATTAGAATGGCAAATCCTATGCCATAACATGGTTTATATTAGAATGGCAAATCCTATGTCCTTTACATCATGCCCCCTTTCCCTAGAGAACTTATAATAGGATGGATTATATGATTCTAACAACCAGTTTCATGTGAGAAAGGTAAAAGATAGAGAAAAGCAAAAAACCAAAGTAAAATAGAAAGACAAGATTACCTTTGCTTCCTGACAAAAGAGTTCCACAAATGCATTATTTGCTTCTCGTCTTTGGTTACATCTACAAAATCATCAAGCATCTGCAACAAGCTAGAGGATCTGAATGCAATCTTGTAAATGCACAAACAGCTTCACCAAGATGCAATTCATTCAAAAGTCTTAACTACCAACCCAAATGGTTTGCAAACATCAGCAATTACTGATTTATATCTTATCATTATTCATTCACTGATTTCACTTCCTAGCCTGTCCACATTGTAGGCAATTTACATCCCCAAAACCATTTAATGAGATTAAAATCTACAGAGATCTTTTCATAAATTACCCTTATATATTCCTTGTAAACAAATCTACTAATATCAAAATGGTTACTACTGATTTTGCTGTACATCAGTGTAAATACTCCCTTCAAACTAGTTGATAACTACATCACCCTTCAATTCTTAGCTAGCCTCTGACCAAAATCCAAAACAATATGTACTTCCAAACAAGCATCAAAATTGCATGAATATTAAAGATGAAACAAATAAAATAAATAAAAACATACTCTTCGATCTTCAAAATCTGCAACATCGTCATCAACCTCATCCTCACTGTCTCTGTCTGACATTACTTGATCTATCGCCATTGGCTTCAAGCAGAGACATAGAGTTTCACAGATTTTGATGTATAAATTGACATTAGTCACAAATTTCATAGTTGACCATTACTAAGCTTCTTAATATCTCTTGGCAAAAACTAATGCAAAGGCATATTAAATATACCACACAACATATCTAAAGGGGAAAACCAGAATCACCGTACCCAGTCCATTTCATATGCCCTACACAGACGGCCAGCTAAGCCACAAATAAAAAATGAGAGCCACTCTCTCAAGAGTGCGAACGTGTGTGTGAGATGAGTGTAAGCAAACAGCAGGTAATATTTTCCTTTTTCCTCTCTTCCTCTCTCCTCTTCCTTTTACACCGTACAAATTATGGACATCATTGCATTTCCAGAACAATATAACAAAGTTTTAAGTCACCTGTGCCCTATGTGAATGAAAAAACTGTCGCTTCTGAAGGAGAGTACGGCTGAAAAGACAGAGAAAGGAATAATCAAACCCATATTCATGGTTCAATGATAAACCATTTGTCATAGGGGAAAAAAGGCAGGGTGGAGAGGGGAGCAAATTATCTAAACAAGTACAAATGAGCACATCAATTTTATAAGAACACACTTCCATCTTTTAACTAGTTGGTTCCAACTGTTCTTTGTTAGTTCTATTACTAAACTGGGAGGAAGATGATAAATATAGGATTTAGAACAGTTACATCGGAATCAGGAATGGCAGTGGCCACTTGACACGTAAGGAGGTAGACAAAGTACCTTCCATCCATACAGTTTGGAGACCAACACTTTCTAGACAAAAATCATCCAACAATATTCATAACCTTTTGCACCAAAAAAACCTAATGTAGAAAGGTACAAAAAATGACAAGACGATGCTTTAAATTCACAAAAAATGACAAGTTCCATCGACAAAGCTCTAATGAAAATTGTTATACCCATAAAGAACCCTACGGGCATTTTAGTAACTATCCTACTATTGTACCTAGTATATAAGGTAAAAGCCTCCATAGAGGCAAAGGGGTTATTCTCCCTAACCCTAGACTCCTTACTTATTTTCTACTTACATTATCTCTCTCAACTTATGGGGCAGACACTCACTTGTGCATTGGGGTGCGCAACAGACTACCAACTCCAGTGCTCTTGACTTTTTCTATGGCGCAGGTCTCTTCATCAAAAGATCACTACCAATTTGTTCATCAACAACTGGTACCGTTTGTGGGAATCACAAGCCATATGCTCGCAACCAAAATCTTGTTCAGGTTTCAAAAGAGTAAACTTCTTTCTCGTTGACTAACTCTATGGCAACCTGTCCCCCATTACATACTACCTTTTTAGGTATTTAGCCTTTCCAAGCTTTGCCTTTTCAGGCACTTAGCCTTTTCGAGCTCTCCATTGTCTTTTCAGGCTCATCATTGCCTTTTCAGGCTTGCCATTTGCCTTTTTAGTCTTGCCATTGTCTTTTTAGCCTCAATATTGCCTTTTTAGGCTCACCAAAGGCCTTCTCAAGCCCAAACCCCTCTCAAGGCAAACACCACAGCAACATCACTTCAGACTTCCTTATGCATCCACGCACACGTGAATCCAAGAAGCTATCTTGAGCTTGCCACTCTAAACTAACAAGCTATAAGGATGTTTAGCTACAATCAGCCCTACGCAATCGACGTTGGCAACCTACCTCAGTTATAAAATGATCTTATCAACTAAAGGCAAACACATACCAACAAAGTCGAGCGCTCGAACAAACACTAACAAGTATTTTAGTAACTCTTGCAAAAGGCTCGAAGTCGGTCAGTTTATAACCACCTTCATGCCTGGAAGGAGGGCAATTATTATACGCATAAAGAACCCTAGGTGTATTTTAGTAACAACTCTACTTATGTACCTAGTATATAAGGTAAAGGACTCCATAAAGGCAAAGGGGTTATTCTCTCTAACTTAACAAACACCGACTTGAGCATCAGAGCATAGGCCGGAGTACCAACTCTGGCACTGCTGATTTTTTCTATGTTGCAAGTCTCTTTATCAAAAGATCATGACCAATTTGCACATCAACAAAAACAAGTAATACACTTTACCATTGCACCATTTTGAAATGAGTTAGAACACACTGAATAATTAGATAGATGTATATATAATAAAAATTATTTAAAAAGAAAAACCTAAGACATACTTCCTTGGATCAGAACGTTCCATAGATATTTTTCTAGTCTTCGCAAATTGCAACAAGGCAGGGGGCGCAAGATTGTTTCCAGACACTGATTGAACACGTTCAGAATCAGAACATGACTGTCCTGCAGAGCCTGAAACCCCTGCAACATCCAAACTGGATGGAAGATGTTGCGCAGACTCTAGAGCACCAATTCTACCTTTTTGTAAAATGTTTCCACCTGAGACAAGAGCCATTTCGTCAGTATTTTAATGAGCTAGAATGTCAAACATGATTCCTAGAGCTAATCAGCTCAATCTACAGAGTTTCAGATTAGAATTATGCACATGGGCTATGAAAGGTCAGTTGACAAAAATACACTCGTAAAATTTTTCGGCCATATGATCCATTGGTTGATGGACATCTCTTGCATTTTCAAGAACTTGAGTCAAGCACCACAGAGTTCCATCTTACATGCATTAGATTGTTGGCCCCAGAACTTGCCGCTTTAAAAGCTTTTAGCTTGGAATATTTGGAAAAAGATGATACCGGAAACCAGTATCTCAAAACTCCTGTGCTCAACCTATTTCGAGGATTACCAGAACGGACTTAGTTTTTGCCAAAGTTGGGCTTCTTCTGTTTCATTTTTAATCCCATAACCTTAGTTTCACTTTTAATCATCTAAGAGTTGCCTAGACAAGCTTCCATTTCTAAGAGAATATAGTAAATTTGATTAAAGAAAATAATTTTTTATAAAAGACTAACAAGTACGCAATCATATATGAAAATGCCATACAATGAGCCTTGTCAAGAAGCTCACAGCCTCCTGCCGACAGATTTGACTCTAAGAAAACAGGATGTATATGCCTTGGATCTTGAACTAGGCTCTTCGGTCGTCTACGCCTCAATTGCTTTGAGCTGTGCATACATATGAGCTACCAACTTCAGTTCAATGAAATAAGATCAGGAAGAAACTCACTAGCACAAAAAATGGCAAATTAAACAACTTACCAAAAGAAAAAAGTCTGTTGTTTAGGATCAACACCATCAGCAACAATCTGAATAGAAAACATACACATGTAAATCACAAGAGCAACAAAGGACAATTTATATTGAAACTTGTCATATGTACATGGTTCCAATTCTACTATCTGAAAATCAAGCAAGCACCTTTACTCACCACATAACTGAATGGAAGTACAGTGGCAAATTCAATATTGAGTCATACTATACTAGCAAAGGTATTTGCTTCACAATATAAAACTTAAACTTTGAAGTATTTCAGTATTCTTTCCCCTATTAATCTAAAAACGGGTCAAACCTTACAAAAAAAAAACATTGGTCCAAATCAGTTCTCATTTAGCCACTGGTTTTAATTCAGTTACGAGAAGGAAACAAAATCAGAAACCAGTTAACAATTACAGTATTGCAAGCCATGGCAAGAAAATGCTCTGACCTCAGATCTCCAATTATCAGTTTTGACAGACACATTAACAGCTTGATACTCTTCAGTTACCTACAAAGTATCTATGCATTAGAAATTCTGGTATGCAAGCATCAACTATCAGAATTCCACCGCAGATCCTGAAGTTTACCAACCCAAAATTCAAAATTGAAGAGATCATGGCATGCTGGCAAGTGATGCCTCAGACCCTATATGAAAAAATATATATATTTCAGCTTCAACCATATACGTCCAAGTAAAATGGATTGAAGTTCATTTGAATCAAAATGATAAAGATGAAGGAAAAATACAAGAAAAAGGAACAACCTTAAAGCTAGCACATTTTACCAAGCAGAAAGGACAAGAGAAGTCTTCGGTTACTGCAAATAAATGGAATTTATGACAGTAAATCAATAAGATGAGTGCCATGATAAATTATATAAGATTCCAAACCAAATGCTAATGATTAATTAGTTAACAAAAGCGTCTACCACACCAGGTCCAGAAGAAAAGAAACAAAAGGTTTGAAGAAAAATGATCCTTAGCTTGAGGTACAGGCAGCTAAAGAAAAAGATCCAACATCAAGAAAAAATTGAGTCGAATTCTAAGTAATACCAACAGCTTTACCAACCAAAAGTAATACCTTTAGTTTCAGAGTGCAATTTCCTAGTCACATCCTCTCCCACACTTCAAATACTTACAAGGCAGGTAAAGCAAATGTATCTGATACAACCCTCCATCCCCACTACCAAGTAAAAAAGGGGTAAAAACTAAGAAACAATACCTTCAGTCCTCTGTAGCTTGTTGTTGTAATATTTGTAATTAAAGATGACATTCCCTGCTCTCAACCTAGAACCAAAAGCAGCAAAATTTCAGTCTTAGAGACATAGAGGCCATGGTTCAAGACACACTAGGCAAATGCACAATCCTTGTTTCTTTCAATTACATAAATTTTTTTTTTTTTGGGGGGGGGGGGATAGGTTTGAAACACAAAAAGGTAGTCTAAAGCTCACTAATCACTAATGCCCGATCCCACTCTCTAGCATCTAATTCCTGCTATTATGTAACAACTAGCTCATTTTGAGCAGGAGCAGGATATTTTCCCTTATGCTATACTTTTTATTATTGTCCCACATATTAGAATCCCAAGGCTTTTCAATTATCTTAGGGATTGAATCTCATAAGTTCTAAAGAGAAGCAATGAATAAAGCAAAGAGCTGAGTGGATTCTGCAATTTAAGCAAATCACCCTTTCCCAGTATAGGCATTGGCAGGCAACACACCTGATGCAATGTGTGCATAAATAGTGTATTAGTTAATGGAACTGCCCTCTATGGTGCAAAAAAGCACATTCAAATCACAGAATCATAAACCTCAGTCTTAGCAACAGACTTCTAGCTGCATGAAATAAAGTAGCTGACTCTGCAGTACAATCTATGGCTATCCGAACTTTAATAATAAACTATGGCAGTCTGGGAAAAATAATTGTCATGATTTCATCACAAACAAACAATCATCAATGATATACATGGACTCAGACTGTCTAGTTGTGCCATGTTACCACATTCTTTAAAAATAACTTTCCTTGGAGTAATAAAGGCTTAAGTGAGGAAATGATCTCCAATATTATAATTTTTAAGTTCAACTGACACAAGGACTAAACAATGGAAACTGAGGAGCTAGTTAAAAGAAAGGTCAATGTTACTTTCATACACATATAGACAACAGGAAAAATTGGGTAACATCACATTTTCAGGACATAGAAAGGGGGATAGGTTTGATCAGAGCAGCAAAACTACATTTAATAATTATTATAATTATTATAACAAGGATTACCGAATAATATGAGACAGTGATGAAGAAGAAACGCCACTGCATTCGTATGAATTATAGGGAGATTTTTCCTTTACCCCAACCTCCTTGGCAGAAATGATGACCTGCAGCTGCAGTGATTGGCTCTTTTGGAGCACAACCAGTCAAATTAAATACCATAAGTAAAATATTTCTAGATGACAAATCAGAAATGTCTGTTTTAAATAAAAAACCAAAGCAAGGACATACCATTGACAAAGAATCGCTGGAACTTTGGATCAAAATGCATTTGTCCTCATTCAAACATTTCAACTGCAGCGGGAAGAAAAAAGAGTTACTGCAATTCAGATATTTACATAAGTTTGGACCATCAGTGCTTGAACATACGTTGCCATTTCCTATACTGGTTACAGTAAGGCATCTAAAGAAAGTCGTACACATGGTTATAGTCATTTCACAAGCAGTCAGCAACAATAGAAATAGCAAAACTGCTCATGGCAAAGTGTCCTGGCCAGTTCAGTTCTTTATTTGATCACTAATAAAAAATTAAAATTTAAAAATTAAAAAAAGAAAAAAAAAAAAACAGATAAGCACAGAGGAAACCTGATTGAACTAGCGAATGGTACAGCAACACTACCAACATCCCAAATACATAGAGCCCCATGCTACTTGCATACCATTTCTGTCAAGCACTATACCCCTTTGATACAGGTCTACAAATATTTTATGCTTGAGAATAATATATACATAAAACTGAGCACTGTCCTAGAAGTGATACAATGATTGGCCATAAATGCAAAAACAACCAAGAAAGCTTTCACTGAATCTTAGACAACTCTTTTTTAGTAGCCAAGCAATTAGTGGAACAGTACTTCAGAATAAAAAAAATTAAAAAAAAAAATTATAACCAGAAAGCTCTGAAGCCACACCTTCAATAAGCAAGAATGCATTTCAACAGGTAATGTCATCTCAGCTCTTTGTCCCAAACTCAAGTTTGGGAATTTTTCCCATGACAAATATAGTGATTCTAATGGTATTCTACCCCATAGGCAGCATCCACCATTTGCTGTCAAAATAAATTGAATGTGAATTAAAGAAACAGAAAGACAAAGTAGACTAAAAGTAAGTTATTGGAAAGGATCGAATGGAATGCACATGCATGTAAAAGATTTATGAAATAAATACCAAAGCTGACAAGCAAAATGGCAAGCGAGCCAGATTTGGCCTCCATAGCTAGCTTATTAATCTCAGGGAGGATAAAATTTGCTTGACCTTGGTTACTGCCCTCACTGCCAGTGAAGCCAGTCAAGATACATGCCCGACGAAAACGGTAAGCTGCAGAATACTTCATTGCGGGATTCAAAAAGTAAATATATCATAAATGAAGTACAAAAAAGAGTACAATAATAATGTATTTACACACGTGACATGCCCTACCTCTGCAACTGCAACACCAGAAACTAGCCTTGCCAATAAGATGTATAAAGGAAAAAGGCTTTGCATTAGTACACCTTCATTCACAATCCCCAGGACAGACACTGTCATTTGTATTCTATGTATCAACCAAATAAAAGCAGTTAATAACTCAAATTTACCTGTATATAGCAAATTTTGATCAAGACAGCATGCCATCAACAGAAAACAATAACCCACAAATGATCATCATCAAAACTTTACTTCATAAATCCATGCATAATCGCATAAAACAATAAGAATTAATCCCATAGTAAGAAACTTGTCATTGCTCCCCAACTGATGCAAATCCCAACAACCATATGTGTTGTCAAACATAAGAATACATATAACAGAAAGCCATCAAAAGTTATCCCTAAAATCCCTATATTTCTTCCACCAAAAAGCACTAATGAAAATCTGAATGCCCTTTAAGTTCTCCGTTGGTCCACTAGGGGAAAGAAAAGGGAAAACTACAATAAGCAGTTCCAAGTTGCAATTATTGCCATTAGGAATATATAATAGTGCATTCATTTACCAGATTGAACTATTACCTCATTTTGTGTTTTGCTTGAATTTTGTATCGCAAACATCTTTGAAGAAATGATGGCTGCAAATAAAAAAATAATTGAAAGATGGCCACAAATAATAAGTAGAATAAAATCAACAAATATACATGTTAAAGATGAAAGGAAAATCTCTTCCAATGAAAATCAACCAAAGATGGCCCAAAGCAGCATGCATAATTAACTGACTGCAATGCCAAATGTCACCACATCTGGAATCTAAATAAAAATAAATCAAACGGCTAATGCAACAAGAAGCAGAAATATTACATTTCTTATTGTGCGTCTTTGAAGAATGTTATAGAGTTCTACAGGCTTGCAATAAACAGATAGACTCTCTTCGGCAGCAATTTCCTCCTCTGCAGATAAATGCAGGCGGGAATCTTCTCGGCACATCTGATCTGTGCTTCTTGAATAGCTGGAAAAAAGTTAACGCCAACGAGAACCCACACTCATGAACTCATCCGAATCACACTTCATTACAACACAACAAAAAACTAAAACTCATATGGTAAATCAATAATAATCATACATAACATCAATGCCCTTGAAAGAACAATGTTTGCATCATCATATAGCAAATGAAAATTTTAGCATGACATGCTTAGAAATCACGCAAAACTCGAAAACCAAACCTAAATAGTAGCATAACATATTGGCATGATAGATGGGAAAAAAAAATCAAAATATTTGTTTAATAGAGAACATACGAGGAGGTTTCACGAGCCACTAAAGGAATGCTCGGCATTCTTAGTAGATAATGCTTAATTTTACTATCATAGCTTTCTCTCAACTTTTTTCCATCATAAAGTATCTTTAAAACTAAACACCTCAAACCTGCAAAGCAGAAACCAACCTCGTAAAAACTCTAATTAATTTTAGAAATTATGTTTACATTAAAAATCAACAATTTCATAAAATATTAATCAGCTCAAATTATTTCAATTAAAGATTAAAAATCGAATATACTTTTCTTTTAAAGACATTCCTCAATGTCTCCAAATAGATGAAAAGACTTGAAACAGAAAAAATATATATATAAATAGCTGCGATGAGAGGGAATTGGAAGAAGAAGATGAACTGACCTTTGCAAAGGAAGAACCCTAATTGGGAGCTTCAAAAATTGGGAGAGAAACTTAAATTTTGGAATCGGAATTGAACCCTTTTAGAATGAGTAATCGAGGAATAGGGACAGCAGCGTGCTAAGTTTCTGTGTGTTTCGATAATGGCTTTACGTTGTTGAAGCTCCCTTTTAATTTTTATTTATTTATTTTTTTCTAAGTAGGGTCTGGCTTCTCTGTGGTTAGGTGTAGCCTATTGCGTTGTCCCTGCACAAATTTCAACGTCAAAATTCACAAAGACACATTGGGAGTAAAGAAATTTATGGTTAGGTTGGGGTCGTGTTCATTTGTTTTAAAGAAACTCTAATGATGTATTCCTCATGCTTACTGTTAATGATTTATTTCAATCACAGCCATCTTTCAAACAATTTTTTTGTCATAATTTTTCATAGAATTGATATTTATTCATCGATTAACATATATTTCATAGAAATTGAATAGAAACAAGATATTATAATTATGGTTAAAAGTAGAAGTTCAAGGGAGCAAGAAGTATACTGAGAAAAATGATAGCGTCAACCGATGGATTCAATCTCCAAAGTTATTTTTTTATTTTTTTATTATTATTGATATTATTTGGGTGGTTACATAGAAAATAAACTAATTTTAAAATTAAAGTTTGTTTCTTTAAAAACCTACCTGCGTTAGCTAATATGTATATTTATATCTATGCTCACAATTAATCTTTAAAATTATATGTTCTCAATCATCAAAAAATACAAGTCCTGCAATCTTCTCAGGCATCCATTAGAGTAATTTGAAGAAAAAAATTTGTCATTTGATGTTGACTTTTATTCATTTTGGCTCTAAGTTGAGCTGAATTAGAACTAAATTCGGTCAATATTTATTTCACCAACAATCTTCAGAGCTACAGTTCAATATCCAGTTTGAAACAATTCTTCCAGCTCTGCCAGACGAGCAATCCCTCTTGGTGATTAAATTATGATCAAAAGAGGAAAAATAATTGAATAATCGTTCTACAATGAAAATAAAAATAACTTTGCTATATTGAGTATTGTGCATAGTGAGTTTACAATATATAATCAAATATAAAAAATTCTTAGAGAATTTATGAATTTGAAATAGATTTACGGAATAATAAATTATTATTGAGAGATTTAAAATTGAAAAAGAATGTTAGAATTCTTTTACTTATAGAAATAGAGAGTTAGAGTCGAAAGAGAATTATAAACTAAAAATATCTATTAAGCATAGTCCAAAAATACCAATCAATTGATCTCATTCGTTTCAATTCATTGATTCAATCAAGTCCGGTAGAAATATCAGTTGGTGTTTTCTTTTTTTTGTTCATGTTAAAGCAGAAGTTGAGGGTTTATGTTTATTTGATGCATTATATTATATTAACTTTTATAAAATTAAACCAGATACACATAATAAAATTAAAATAACATATTTCAACAAGTCGAATCAGTTGTGATAGATTTTATCTAAAATTATCTCA
>JBBYHM010000013.1:4532558-4546420 GCA_038381775.1 Adansonia rubrostipa
TATTTTTTATTAATATTATATATTTTATAATTAAATTTAAATAAAATATATTAATTTAAAATCACTATTTTGAGCCAAGTCAAGCTAGTCTAATATAAAAATATAAGAACTCGGGCCTTAGATTAATTGGGTAGGGTGGATAGCCTGACCCTTGAATATATCTATATATGATAAAATATTAATTTAGCAAAAAGTAAACAATATCATAAGCTTTGAAAACACTGTCAATAAAGTATATCATCTATTTATCATATTTTTTTTAATTTTATTAGTTAAACTCATTAAATATTGAGAGTTTATGTATGTTGTAGTAAAATTTTAAATACTTCTTTAAATATTATTCTTATTTTATAATAATAATAATAATAATAATAATAATAATAATAATAACTTCAAGTAATGGTAATTATTCTTATTATTATTATTATTATTATTTCAAGTAATGGTAATTAAAATCTAATAATAGTATAACAGAGTAATAAGATAAATTAAAAAATATAAAAGGCATAATAGATAATACTATATAAAAAATAAATTAAATATTAAATATTAATACCATATATAATTTAATTAAATATTAAATATTAAATATTTAATTTATATTTTATATATGATTAAATCTGCTCACGGATCAGGCCGAGCTGTGACCCAAATTTTTTTAAAATCCCAAGGCTAGGCTTTTATTTAACGTGCCCAGATCTGCCTATTTAAGCTAAAATTACTATTCATCACATTAAAGAATATTTTTTATTAATATTTATATATTTTATATTTAAATTTAAATAAAATATATATTATTTTAATTTAAAATCACTGTTTCGACTAGGTTGAGCTAGTTTAAAACAAAAACATAAGAACCTGAGCCCGAGCCTAATTGGGTCAAATGGGTAGCCTGACTCTTGAGTAAGTCTATATATGATAAAATAATAATTTATCAAAAGTAAATCATATCATGAGCTCTAAAAATATTGTTAATAAAGTATATTATTGATTTATCATATCTTTTAATTTAATTAGTTAAACTTATTAAATATTCAGAGTTTATGTATGTTAATAGTAAATTTTTAAATACTTCTTTGAATATTTTTTTATTTTATTATTATTATTATTATTTTCATTACTAATAATTAGAATCTGATAATAGTATAACAAAGTAATAAGATAAATTAAAAAATATGAAAATCATAATAGATAATACCATATCAAAAATGAATCAAATATTATAAATATTAATACCATATATAATTTAATTAAATATTAAAAACTTAATTTATATTTTATATGTAATCAAACATGCTCATGGGTTAGGCCAGGCCACGACTCGAATTTTTTAAAATCCCAAGTCTAGGCCCTTATTTAATGTGCCTATATCTGCCTGTTCAAGCTAGAATTATTGTTCATCACATTAAAAAATATTTTTTTATTAATATTTATATATTTTATAATTAAATTCAAATAAAATATATGTTATTTTAATTTAAAATCATTGTTCTAAGTCAGGTCGGGCTAGTCTGAAATAAAAATATGAGAACCCAAGCCGAGGCCCAATTGGGCCAAGTGTGTAGCCCGATCCTTGAGCAAGTCTATATATGATAAAATAATAATTCATCGAAAAGTAAATCATATCATGAGCTTTGAAAGCATTGTCAATAAAGTATATCATCCATTTATCACTTTTTTTTAATTTAATTAGTTAAACTTATTAAACATTGAGAGTTTATGCATGTTAGTAGTAAAATTTTAAATACTTCTTTAAATATTATTATTATTATTATTATTTTAAGTAACGATAATTAGAGTCTGATAATAATGTAATAAAGTAATAAGATAAATTAAAAAGTATAGAAGCCATAATAGATAATTCCATTAAAAAATGACAAAGTCACATGTTAGACTAATAACTAGACCTACCTATAGGCCAGACAGCTTGCCTACCCAGCATAATAAGCCCGGCACGATCAGGCTCAAGTCTTTAATTTTAAGTTTCAAGCATGCTCGACCTGAAAATTTATTTTTAAAAAAATAAAATAATATATTTAAATTTAAATTTAATTATAAAATATGTAAATATTAATATAAAAATAACATTTTAATATTATGAACAATGATTTGTACTTAAATGGGTCGATCAGGCCAAATTCAGCCCTGAGCTTAGAATTCAAAATTTTTTGGGCCGCAGCTACTCCCACAGAACCGAACTAAAATCTTTTTGGGCTGGACCGGGCCAAATTCAAGCCTGGGCTTAGAATTTAAAATTACATAAAAGTGATTACATTTAACATAAAATAAAAAATGATGTAAAATATACTCAAACCCAAACTCAATCTGAACCCGAATAGGCTCAAACCTGAATAGACCTGAACCCGAATTGGCTCGAACTCGAATAGACCCGAACCCGAATTGGCCCGAATCCAATTACACCCAAACCCAAATCATCCTAAACCTGAAAGAACTCGAACCCGAAATGACCTAACCCAAACCCGCCTAAACCCGCTCAATTGCCACCTCTAGTTGGGGGTATGTTATGACAGTTCTGATTTAGGGCGTCATTGTTAGTGTAAGCCTTACAAGCCAATCATTGTGTTTTATATGGCTTATAAGCCATTAGCATTTAATGATTTCATGTAATTAAACATTATATTTAATTAATGTTATAAAGGTATTTCTTTATCCATAAGGTTTAATTGTATAATTTTTATAAATATTTTATATAGATAAAGCCCATGAAACATATTGGCGTTGCAAGGGAATTGTCAAGAGTTACAATTATAAGATCCATATGCATCAGTGCCATGTATCTAAAAATGTTTCAAGTTATCGTATTGTCAAGAAAGGGCATTGACAATGCACAAAGACTGGCATATTTAAGCCTCCACGCATATGATGCAAGTAACTGATCTCATAAGTTAAAGTATAAAGATACTTAAGGACATCATATGGATGCTTGTTATAGTAACAAATTCACTGCACAAGACTCATTATGAGAGTTTCATTTGGTATTTCACTTAAGTGTCTGTGGAAATATTCTCATCTGTCGGTAGTGTAAGTGATCCTTAGACTCGTGACACAAGGTAATCTCATAAAAGGAGTGCCATGCTATGATTCCATCACCAACGGCTCCACAATAGATAAATACTTATGGTAGGGTGGTTTTAGGTATGGCATGAATATATGGTAGGTGAATGAGTGATCCAAAGAGGATTCATCACCCTAAGTGATATGAGGGGACATGCTTACATGTACTTGGCTCGCGTTAACTCAAAGTTCTTGGCCAAGGCAATATTGATTGTGGAGTTAACACATAAGGGCTGCATACTAATATGAAATAGGCTAAGAGTAGACTGAACCATGTTGTTAATTCGAGGATATATGATCAAAGGATATTTATTACAATGAGATACTAAACACTAAAGAGCTTATCAAAACCATATTGACACCTTCTTTATATTGGGTGGCCATGATTCATTGTTAGATGCCAATCTTGGTCTATAAGTATAACAAATTCTTTACTGTGTTATTTTATATTTATTGCCAATATGATAGGGGCATAATAGGTCACACACATAAAGGGTGATTAGTAGAAATTAAATTGAGACTAGGCTTGTATGTCTAATGCAACTAATGGATAAGGCCCAACTTGAATCAGTTCACATGGGCCATGGGTAAAATTGTAACTTTTCATAAATTAAAACTTTAAACACTAGATATATAGCCTAATGCTTGCTATCCCATATAGCAGATAAGAGGCTAAAATTTCGACTAAGAGACCTTCAGAAAACCTGGATTGCCATTTCCTTAAGATCCCTACGGGATTTGGCGCAATCTTGGTATTCTTGGAGAAATTTTGTTTTCTTCATATCATTTTGATTATCGAATCAAGGTCTTCTAAGTGCAAGGGAAGATATATTGAAACCTAAGCTGCTAGCACAGCTCTCAACGTCAAAATCTCATCCTTATTAAAGGTTTTCTAGGTCACCTTTGTGGATAACTATTATAGCTAGACGCTTAGACAAATTTGGTTTATGACAATGGAGCTCGATGTATGTGTTTTGATCATTGAATTGCTCAAAAACTTCCTAAGGTTAAGGTATGTTTGAATCTTAAATAGTTCTTTAGGTTTCTTAATATTAAAGATTAATGAAGATCATGTAAGACGATTATGTTTAGGAAGTCTCGAATTAGTTTATTTGATTTATGTTCCATTGTCATGTTTATGAATTATTTTATAAAATTTTGCAATCTAATTGCTTGCTGGCCTAAACTTCCTATATTTATGGGGTTCTAATCCTTCGCTACACATAACCGATTTCTCAACCCTCTTATCGACTCTAGTTTATGCACAAACCTTAAAATTAATCTTTTGAATTTTGTAACTCTATAGAGATCAATTTTAATAGGTATCCAATCACACCTAGCCTAAATAATTAGTGGTGAGTAATTTTCTCAACTCCTTCATAGTAGCCATATAAGAATAGTCAAATAAACAATTTATCTCGATGATCACTCCAATCCTAAAATGAGAAACACTTAATTTCTCACATACTTCACCATATATTTAAGTCTGATGTACAGTTAGAGGGATTGGGGCCCCTCATGTCAAGCAATGTCGCATACACATGTTATACTTAAATAATATCAATAAACTTAGTTAAACCTCAAATACAAAGAAAGATGATAACTCTAAAAGCAAAATTAACACAAAAAACATTATGAAGACTTGATTAAATGATAAAATTTTAAAAATAAGCTATGAAGTCATTGAAAATAAATTTCACGTGACGATATCCTACTAAAAATGGACTCTTTTTAAAGTTCTATTTGTTTCACAAAAAATAACTTCTAAAAAAATGATTTTTTTCTAATATTTATTTGGCAAAAATTTAACTGGGCAATAAAAATGATTTATTAATCAACTGAAAATTAAATTTCTTTTATGAAGATTGTCTTTCAAAAATTGAAAAAAAAAATAAAAGCCAACTTATTAGTAAAGGTACTAGACAAATTTACAAATTTAATTTTATGTATTTTGAACGTGATTTTTATGCTAAAACTTAACTTGATCCAACAAAATATATTATTATATTAATTAAAATACCTCATTTAATTTTAAGATATAACATTTTAAAATTTTAAAATAAAAAATCTTCAATATTTTTATTTCAATATTTCGTCGACCTGTTAAACAAAAACATTTTTATATTTTAATAATAAATTATTAATATAAACAAAAAATAATATCTTTCATTATTTAAATAATAAATATTTATAACAGTATTATTGTTTTAATAATTTGAATTTTTTAAATATTTTTAAGATTAAATTAAAATTTGAAATCTTGAAAAATATAAAAATAAAAAATTTTCAAAGTCATTATAGAAGGACAAATGCTTTCCTTCTAGTCTTATTTTACAGCTCAACCTCTACATTTTACTTTTAACATATTTCTTCTCATTTGAACTTAATTCTTGGAATTAATGGTTAGAAATAGAATGAAGATTGTAGCAAGTATTCGGATACCAAATTCATCACAGCTGCCAACTTGAAGGAACTTTCAAGTTATATTTTAGGAGTATAAATTCTTTTCACCAAATAAAAACATTAGATCACTGCTCAAATACTTTAGCCTAAAATGAGGGGAAACTTCATTCATTCCCTAGAACCAGGACATTTTTGTATGCAAAATCCCTAAAATGACAAGAAACTCATACAGCATATCGGTATGTGTCATATGTATCAGCGGTCACACTTTGTCGGGTAATCTTCACAACTTGTCCACGCTTCATACCGTAATATCTCGCAACTGGATCACTAACCAGAATACGAGGTAGCTGAAGTTCAAAAGAAAGAGCAATCAGTAAGACAATCAAGACTAACAAAGCAAAAATTGATGCATAAAATAATGACTTTACAAATCGCCTAATCTTCATAACTGGAACCTGTATTATGTCCTAATGGAAATACAACAGGACTTTGCATCTGTTAGGTCACCAAAAAATTAAGAGGGCAGTCACCTAGAGGTGAACCTAGGCAATTTATTGGAGGTGAACTCTTTTGTACTTAAATTCTTTTCCATACCCCATTAGATCGTTGGAATGGAGAAATGAAAAGTCTAGTTAAAATTTATTTCAACTGTTTCAAACGTAAAAGAAGAATCATAATTCTCTTAAAGATACGTCATTGAATATTTTACTTTGTTGAATGGTGATAGTGCAAACACAACAACTTCATTTTGGCTATCAAGGAATTTAAACCCCCTGGAATTAGGTTCAGAAGAACAAATACACAATCTTGATTCTCAAAGTGACATACAAATTGACGTGTGGAAGAGGAAGAAAAGAAGACAAGAAAATGAAAAAGAAAATAAAAAGGGGTTGCAAGACATTGAAAAAGAATCCGAAGAAGATCATAAAGAAGGGCTTTAAAAAAAGCATTGAATAGAGAAGAATATGAAAAAACAAAAAGTACGGGACTAGGCAAAGAGATAACAGTCAAATAAGCATGGAACAACAGGGAATGTGTTTGTTAATCACGCATCCACTTCACAGTTCCTTTTAATATTCTTTCATATGAAATAAACTGGCATATTTTTGAGAATAATAAGTGATAAACTACGTTAAAATTTGATCATAGATAACCCATGCATCTAGTTTTCTTAACCACACTGAAAGCACCACTTCAAAAACATTTTCACTGGTATATTGATATTACCATGAATATGATTCTTGTCAAACTGTATATATACACTTCTGGCCAAAGACAAAATCCATCCTTACATTTATATGTTTGTAAAAAAGTAGACCTCTCTCTCTTCATTTTCTTAACCAAAGAGAAACAACATCAAAAATCGTGTTCAGTTTTCTCTCCCTATACTCAAAATATCATAGGTCTTAAAAATATCAATACATGTATATGTTCATAGAAAATCGCACCATTATGTGTCCCTAAATAAATACAATCTAGAAAATGGTTGAAAACTGTTCAAAACACGAAATATCAATCCAAGACTACCCCAAAAAAAATTAAGCATCAGATCTTATTCCTTTACTGCTGAAAAAAAGCCACCTACAAGGACTTGAAGGATCAAATTAGAAGTCATGCAGCGGAAGTATCAATTTTCTAGATATCAAAAAACAAATGTTGAATTCAGATAGATGCAGCTACAGGGGGAAAAAGCAATCTTCTCTTTTTCTTTTTTCTTTTTTTTTCTTTTTTTTCCCTAATTTAGAAAGTTTTCCATTGCATTTTTACCTTTGGAGGATACAAGTAATTTAGCTGAACTTTGTTTCAAGGAGCTTCTTAGAATTTAAATTATTTCCTTTGAATAAAGTTGGATATTTATGTAATTTTATATATATCCTATTGCCTAAAAAATACTAATTCCTATTCCTCACAAAACAAGGAATAATATGAGAATCTCAGTCACACTAGCACCTAAATAACTTTCATATGTAGGAGCTTTGGTTAATTAAATCACAAGTCTTTAGAATTAAATGATCATTGAAAACTTCAGCTGAATAAGAAAAAATTGAAGGTCGTTTGAGGAATTATCATTAGTTCCATCAGCTCCATTTTAAAGCCCAAAATTCAAGTTCTAGAATGCATATTTATCTCAGCACGAAAGTAAAGATTGCAACTACCTCAAATTCTACTCTCCCCTTTTTGTTTAGTTGTGTTTTGTTCTTTCTTTTCTATTTTTTCCCCCTTTCAGCCTACATTTTCAGGTGGAGAAAGCAGGTGGTAGAAATTATTCATATCTCAAGTGTTATGTATCAATTTACAGCAGAAATAAACCACACTAAACCAGTTTATCAAAGCTCTGGCCGAAAGAGAACAGTTTACCAAACCCAAGGCACCAGTACAGACCATTTAACAAGCATTTACAATAAAACATCCAAACATGGAGTTCACTGTTCACCAATCAATCCGCTAACCTGTGTTTCCTTTACCCTGTATTTTTCCAGTAATTCCTTCTTTTCTTGATCTTTCAGTACTGTATGCTTTGGGACAAACATATGTTCTGTGATATTGGTCAACAACTCTGCCTCCTGCATAGACATTACAAAGACTCATTTCTCATCCTCGACAGCTCTTGCGAAGATTACAGAGAAAACAACAAAAATTTTTAAGAAAGCAGTTTTGTACCCCCCCCCCCCAAAAAAAAAATGTTTTGCAGTTAAGAAAACCATTTTACCATCAATAGGAAAAGAATCCCATAAAATTTATAACTCTCTGAATTTAAATCTAGGCAAGTACCATGTAAATTTCTCAAATTAGAGGAAAGAGCTGCAGTCTTTAGAGCATTAAGAACTATTAATATGCAATGTAACATTCAGAATAGAGTTATAAAGCCATGATTGTGCACAGAAATTATGAATATATCCTCCAAATTATTGGAAAGGATAGATCCCTACGAAATGATACAGTGACAAGTTACATTTAAGCATATAGTTTTGTTGTGTGCATTCAAAAGGCATTCTAATATAGTTTTGTTGACGTAACTGTGCACTTTCAAATGGCATTCTAACATAACTAGTTGCAGACAAACATATATTTTAGCTGAAATAATCGTGCTTTTTCAAAGGACATTCTAACACTTGACAACATTCTTGCACTTCTTTTCAGAGAAATGGATTCTTCAGTCCAGAATTCAGACCTAGGACCTTTCCACTTTGTTCCTTGCCTTGCAGACAGATGAAACATATTGCTTAGTTTAGGGATTAGCCCACCCCTTAACTAGAATAACTTTCTGTAAACTTTAACTTTGACAACTTTTTTTACTAATATCTTTCTTTTAATGCTTGCAAGAGACAATCATAATCATGAGATTCAGCCATTGCGATCCAATGAATGGAAACATTTAGTAAACTACTCTACTGCAGACATAAACTTTAAAAACAGCCTAAGTTTTACATGACCAAACAAAAACTATGCACAGAAAATATGCATTTTAATGCTCATGAATGAAGCAAGAAAAAAAGTCATTCACCTCAAAAACTTCCATGTGAAAATATGAATTTATTTCAGCTATCGCTGCTTTTGCAGGGGCTGTCAAAGCTTTTTGAACAACCAAAATTGCATTATAAACATTATCTGCTTTCATACGCTTTGCACAGTTTCTTACCATAGGAACACCAACCTTTTGTTCTGCAGGAAAGAAAACATACATCTAGAGACAAATAAACCATCAGTAATCATTAAATTATTTGTGAAAAATAAAAAAGGGAAAAGGGAATTAGCCTATAATTTTAATATTAAAGTTAGAAGCAAGGACCCATTTTTCCTTGAGTTCTTCAGATTCCTCACAGTAAAACTTAACAACATGTGACAAAAAGAACAAAGATCCTCATTGGATACCAAGAAAAATGAAAAACATTGAAGACAGGAACTTTGGCACAAAAACTAATTAGGCAATCTTTACAAAAGGAGGGTGCAAACTCGTGCAGACCGTTTAAAAGAATTCTAAACCTTTCTCAAAATCCAAAGATGGGCTTTAGATTTATAAACCAATGATTCTGAAAAACTGCATAGACTACTATTTGAGATGCTTATTACCTTGTATTTGAAACAAAATGGGGGATCCAAACACGAAGGGCTAAGTCAATTAGAAAAGCACATGCAAATAAGTACATAGTATAATCGCACAAACAAGTGGGTAAAGCAAGGTAAGTTTTTAATAGGGGATGAACAGCTAAACTAATTCCTGCCAGAACCCACTTTTAGCCGCACTAAAGTATGATTACCAATATTAACTGTTACTGTATCAGAAAAGACAGCAACTTGACTTCCCACTTTAAAATTCTCTAAGTGGTAATAATCGCAGCTTCAGATTCTCAATCAATTGTAACAAACATACTTGCCATGCATTCGCAGCATTTTGCAATGTTTCAAATGGTATCACCTAAATCGATTAATATAGCCTTTTTAATCATCTTTATTTTCTTTTCCCTAGCCACTTTACTGCCTTTCTCCATCATCTAAGGAAAGACATTGTAAAGCTCAGAATATGAGAAAGCATTTCTTTTCAATTTATTAACCCCAGTTAAATATTAGCAAAGGTCTGGAGCTTTCCAAGAGACCAACATATTGAGTGAAGTTTCCCTATTAAACAGCTGGTGAAGCAACAATATCTCTACAAATTATAAGGTCATAAAAATAGCAAGTCAAGAGTGAAGGAAAATATTTCTCTGGTCAACCAAAGTAAAAAAAAAAAAAAACAAAGCACACAGTGAACCTAAAATGTGAAATTCAATACTTCCAGACATGTTCCTAATGCTTCAAATTCCATTTCCTTTTCAGTTAACAAATATATTCTAAAATGAAACAAACCGTCCCTTTTCCAATACGAAGCTTTGAACCATAAATGTAAAATTATTTTCATAGAAAGTATACCAGGCTTAAGACACGCAAGAGCAGTCAGTCAAGAAAGAGTACATATCTTAGCAGAGGAAGATCAATTGGTAAGACAATGCTGGCTTGCATGAATTCATGGTGGCAATGGAAGTAAATTTTATGAATTCCATTCATTTGAATGAACTACATAATTTAAAACCATGCTTAAAAGCAGAAATCAATGCTAGCAAATTCCTCAAATTAACAGTTTCAAACAAGTCCATTCACTTAGGAAACTGAACTTTCCGCAAATAAAAGCGAGTAAGAACAATACCTAGGCATCATTATCTCAAACGAACCTTTAAATCCCTTGTTATTTACTCACACCTAGCATCTAAGAACTTTAATAAGCATAAAATATATAAATAAATAGGGGGAAGTACGATATATACCTGATCAGTAGGAGCATCTCCTTTGTTGCAAAGGATTAAAAGATCATCCCTTTTGAGATGAACATTCTCACCGAATTTCTCAATGAATTGTTGTCTTGTCATCTTAATATCCGAATCAGGGACTGAATATCCCCTATCCCTCAGCATTTGCACTACTGTTCTACGCGCTTTGAATAGCTTCGTAATTTGCTCGTCGGACACCGACATTTGTTTAACTAACAACTTCACCAAGAGAACAAAACAAACAAAATCGTCTTTTAATGCTTCCATTCAATACTTTCCTCACAAAAGCTAGATTAATCAAGACAAATACGAGAAGAAACTAATTCGACTATATTAATCAATTATTCCGACCCAAAAAAAAAAAAAGTACGGGAATGATAAGTTTAGAAATAAAGTTTACCTTGAGCTAATAAAGATTTGGTGGTGCAGGCCAAGAGAATTCGAAGATCGAAGGTGGATTTATTCCCACAAGGAAAAGGCCGGAGAGAAATTAAAAGGCCGCAAATTTTGTTTTAGGAGGCGATGTGGTTTAGGGTTCAGAGATTTAAGTAGGGTTTTTCCTAAAATTCTAAAATAAGCTCCAAATATATCAGCTTAAATTAACCACGACCTTCGAAAAAAAAATGATCTGGACGGTTAGAAGAAAACATTATAAGTGGTTTATTTGGTCAAAATATTTTAATAATATTTTTATATAATTTATTATAAACAAATATTATTTTTAAAATTTATTTAAATAAATATATTATTTATAACATATATTATATACATACATTAATTATGCTCTAATAATTAATGTGAATCTAATATATATGTGTAATTTCAGTAATCATAATTCTTTTCAACTAATAAAAAAATAAAAATTTTATTATAAAATTAATTTTTTATTAATATAATATATGTAATACTAACATTAAAAAAAATTAATAAAATAAACAATATAAAAATTTTGGTTACTTCAAAAATTACTAAAAAAAATTAATTCTTACATATCTTATATATTTAGGAAAAAATCAAAAATTATTTTGTAAAAATTATATTTAATTTTATTAAAAGAATATATTACATAAATAAATTGCAGTTTCGTTAATGTGTTATGTAAATCTATAATTTTTGTATGTAACCAAGTAATATTTTATATAATTTTTTACATATAAGCATTACCTTCAAAAAATCTTTTCAAAAATTATTCATATAAATATTATCTAAACTCTAATGATTTATGTAAATTTTAATGTGCACATATAATTTTGGTAATTTTTAGTAGTAATTCTTTGTAAGTAATAAAAAATTATTATAACATTAATTCTTTTTAATTAATTAAAAACTAAAAATTTTGTTATAAAATTAATTTTTGTTAATATAATATATTTATTAGTATTATTAAAAAATATATTAATAAAAAATAAGAAAAATTAACTTTAAAAATACTAAAAAAATTTAAATCCCTAAATATATAATATATTTAATAAAAATAAAAAATTATTTTTAAAAAATTATATTTAATTTTCTTAAAAGAATTTTTATGTAAGTATATTATAGTCTGGTAATGTTTCATGTAACTTTGTAATATTTGTATGTAACCCAATAATATTTTTATGTAATTTATTATACACAAACATTAAATTTTTTACACAAGTACATTACCTATAACACATATTACATCCAAAAATTACTTACAATCTAATGCTCTATGTAAATTCTATATGTGCAAATATAATAAAAATATATAATACAAATTTGTATTGCGTATGATAACAAACTAGAATAGATAATATAATGAAGGCTGTAGATATCTTATTTTGTTTAGGCTAATTTTTAGCAATCTGGAGTATGGACATAAGAGGGGGCGATGATCGCCAGGCGAAAAAATATTTTGAAAAGGTCAAAGAGGCCTATGATCATATCAAAAGTAAATGCAAAGATGTGGCATCAAATTATGTATTACAAGATGCTTGAGGACAAAATATATGAGAAAATTCACAATTTTACTTAAATGTATCGATACATGGTTCTCATGTATCGATACAATACTCCAACGTGCCAAAAACTTGAAATGTCCCCATTTATATCGATACAACATGTAGATGTATCGATACATGAGCCTTTGTATCGATGCAGGACCTCATGTATCAATACTAGGCCAATGCAAGACTAAAACATGCATTCTGTAAAGAAATGTATCAATACATATCAACATGTATCGATACAATGTTCATTGTATCGATACCATCAAGGTGAACATTATATCGATACCATCAAGGTTTTTGGACCAAATGTATCAATACATTATGCGTGCAGGCCATTTTCATGGTCTGAGCATTATTGACTCATCCACCATTGATCCAAAACTCGATTTTAACTCGTTTCTTTGCATCAGGAATGATTAAAACACATGTCAAATTACGAATTTAGACTTTTAAATTAATCAAAACATTTTTTAAGTGTAAATTGGATCAAAAGGGTCAATGTCGTTTGATCACCCTACTCTTCCCTAGTTGTTGGCCAATGTCACCATCAGCCACCCTCTTTGCTGAAAAATCATTTTAGCATTTAAACCAACCACCCTATGCCCATCACATTGGCAACAAGTTGCTCCCTACAGCCACCCTATAGACACCATGCTGACATCACCTTGTCCCCCTTGAGAAATGGCCCAAAACACATCCAAATTGGCTCCAAAATGCTGGTATAAATAGACCACTTCTATCTCAGCTAAAAAAGGTTAGATTCTAGCTTGCTTCAGCTTCCAAAAACACATTCACACATTAAAAAAACCAAATCTCATAGCTCTTCACCCACCAGCCAAAAACAGGCCCAAAACATTCACAATCTCAGCCTCTACACATTCGAAAAATCACCTTCATCCATACCAGAACCAAAACCTCATTATTTCTCTCTTTTTCTTACTTATTTACAACAAGAAAAAGAGGGAAATTCAAGCCATCTCTGTTGCTCCAACTATTTGGACAAAGTTGAAGTTTTGTTGGTATAACTTCTGACTCTATCACTTACATTTTCTGTTTTTTAGCACCTTCATCATTTTAGTGAGCTCTCCATGTTTCCATCACCCTCTTA
>JBBYHM010000013.1:4546520-4575569 GCA_038381775.1 Adansonia rubrostipa
TAATAATAAATAAATAAAAATAAGAGTAAAATGATAATTATAGTCTTTTTATTAATAATTTTAATAATTACTATTTCCTGTTTTGAATTATTTTTTTAAATTTTACTTCTTTTTAATAATTATAAATTTATTTTTTTGAAATTTTACTATTTACTTTCTTAAAATTATTTTTTTAATTTTACTTTTCTATAATAATTATCAATCTATTTCTTTTTTTGAATTTCTTTCATTAGAAAAATACATACGACTAATTATCAATTTATTTTTTAAAATTTTACTATTTTTTTAAATTATTTTTTCTAATTTTATTTTATTATAATAATTATCAATCTTTTTTTCTGAAATTTTCTTTAAGTAGTTGGACAAAAATAACCTTATAAATTTAAAAAATACCTTTTGAAATTTTATTTTTTTTTTAGAAATTATGTTTTCTAATTTCATTTTTTTATAATAATTATCAATCTTTTTTTTAATTTTACTATTTCCCTTTTTGAAATTATTGTTTCTAATTTTACTTTTTTATAATAATTATTAATCTATCTTTTTCTAAAATTCTTCCTGTAATAGTTGGACGAAAATACCCTTACAAATTTCAACAATACCACCTGAGTCCTGGACTAAAAAATAATAGTAGTTATAGATTATAGATATATATGTATGTGTTTTATTCTCACAATTTATATAATAAAATAAAATTCAAATCCAAATTTTTAAATTTATGTTTTCAAAATTATATTAAATATCGTCAAAATTATATTGAAAATTGCTAAAATTATATAAAAAAGATACTAAAATTACATATAAAATCAAATCATATCGAAAGTTATCAAAATGAAAAAATTATATTAAAGGCCTTCAAAATCATAAAAGGTAACCAAAATCATATAAAGGGTTAACAAAATTACATCAAAGGCTTTCTAAATAATATCAAAGTTTATTAGAATCATATTAAAAGTTATGAGAAGCATATCAAATATTTACTAAAATTATTTCAAAGGTTAGCAAAAGTAAATCCAAGATTATCAAATATATATAAAGGTTAAATTATATAAAAGATTATCAAAATGACAAACTAATATTTAAAAACTATCCTTGAGCAAAAAAATTAAGTCTGATTAAAAAATAGACTAGGCCTTAGATCTAACTTTTAAGTCTTGAGCTTGACTTGGCCCAATCCATCCCATTTTTACCTTACATAATATATATTAATTTAAATTATCACATAAAAATTAAAGATCATCAAAATTATATCGAAAGCTAACAAAATAATATCGAATTTTACCAAAAACATATAGAAAATTTTTAAAATTATATCTAAAATTACCAAAACGATTACAAAGATTATATAAAATTATATAAAAATTTATCAAAACTCTATCAAACATTATCAAAACTATTACAAAAGTCATCAAAATATTAAAGGGCATCCAAATCATATCTAAGGTTATTAAAATTATATCAATAGTTACCAAAATCATATCAACGATTATCAAAATTTATAAAATTCATATTAAATGCTAAAAAAATTATATCAAAGATTACCAAAACCAAAATTATACCAAAGGTTAAAAAAACACATAAAAGGTTATCAAAATTATAAAAAATGGTTACCAAAATTATAATAAAAGTTGTGAAATTGTATCAAAGGTTACCAAAATTATATTAAAGGTTAGCAAAATCATATCAAATTTCAATCAAAATAATATCAAAGACTATCAAAATAATTTAGAATGTTATAAAAAAATTATTTCAAAGATCACCCATAGTACATCCAAAGTTATCAAATTTACATGAAAGTTTTATCAAAATCATATCAAAGACTATTAAAATCATATCAAATATTATCAAAATCATTTTAAAATTTAACAAAATTAAATCAAAGGTTATCAAAATTGTATCGAATGTTACGAAAACTACATTAAAGGTTGCAAAATTATATCAAAGGTCACCAATATGATATCAAAAGTTACAAAATTATATTAAAAGTTATTAAAATCATATTAAAGACAACCAAATCATATCAAAGGCTATTAAAATTATATCAAAAGTTATATAAAACAGATATGTACTTATTGTCACCTGTTATACCCTTATGTCCAAATCATTAACGTCTAATATCATATGGTCATATACATTATTGTTATTTAAACATAATCTATGATCCAAGTGTCTTATCATACTACCAATTTAATTTTAATTATCATATTTGGTTACACGCACATGTTTTAATTCTGATCAATTAAATAATGCTTTAAGTTTTCCAAAAACAAAAATTTTTATCAAAGGTAAATAAAATCTTATCGAAAGTTATAAAAAAATTATATTAAAACTTACCAAAATTATATAAAAAGTTATCAAAGTTATATTAAAGGTTTGCTAAAATTGCATAAAAGGTTACCAAACTTACACAAAAAGTTATCAAATATATTAAATGTTATTGATAAGGAAGGTTACTAAAATTATATTGAATGTTATCAAAATTTTATCAAAAGTTATTAGTATCATATCAAAGGCTATTAAAATCATATCAAAGGTTATAATATATTATATTATATAAAGGTTAAGCATTTATTGTTAATAATTATATATTTATGTCAAAATCATTCATGTTTAATCTTATATGGTTATATATATTATTGTAATTTGACATTATTTTATGATCCAAATTTCCTATCATACCACCAATTTAATCTTAATTACAATTTTTGGTTATAGCTTCAAGTTCCAATTTCTTTAAGATACTCCTTTAACATTTTTTATGGCCTATCATCTAGATAAATAATATTTTGATTCTTAACTAATAAATATTTTTCTAAAATTTTTCAAAACCTTATTATTATTGTTCTTAACAATAAATTGCGAAGTATTGTTCTCATAACAATTTAAAAAAAAAAATAGATAAATAAAAATTAGTTAATTTTTAATTTAAACAAAAAATATCAATTGAGAAAAGTGTATATTAATAATTATGGATTTTAATGTTAAAAGAAAAAATAGTGAATATTTTATTAATTGATTAAGAAAATTATTTAAGGATAAAATAGTTAATTTGATAAATTATTAAGTGCGTATATTCGCTCACTATTTGCATTTTCGAAGTTGGCACTTTTCTATATAATAATGATAATAACAATGATAAATAGAAAGAGTTAATCCCAATTAACTAATAGAAGTTCTCACCCACGAACTCTCCTTTGTCTAATCTTTGGATATCCAAAAAAAAAAAAAAAATAAAAAGAAAACTTCTAAGACTTAAAAGTGCGAAAATAGACGAGAAAGATCAAATAGCTCTCGAAGAATAAATCCAGAAGTAAATCTTTGGAAATCGTGAAGCAAGTATCAATAAATCAATCTTAAGCAATTCATATTAACATTAAAATAAGTAAACCTAAACCTATTTATTTGTGGTTCATATATATTATAATTAATTTTATGAGAAATTTTGTCCACTTCCATTTCTCTTTCACAAAACATGCAAATTTCAACGAAAGCAATGATGTCGTGGTTCTGTCCTCCGTGGGGTCATTGTAGCGGCCGGGATGTATCTTATCACATAATTGCCTTGGTTAACTTAAAATTTAGGTTATTAACTTTTTTTCAAACCCTTCTATAAAGGTGTGAAATTTAAAGATTCCGTTTTCCATCTTGGGTCCATCCATGCCCCAATCTACGAGCCATCTTTTCATGTCAAAAGTAGCAATTAGAGTGCCTTGACAAGAAAAACCCTTCCATGTCGCAAAAAGCTAAGGAGATAACCCTGGTTAAAGTTTCCTGTCCCCAATTGATAGCAAAATTTATGATTTGACACCCATAAAACTTTAATTAACATCTCATCATGTATGTGAGTTTAGTCAACATGTTCTTGCTTCCCTGTCCATTTTATTTAACCTTTGGATGTACCACTTAGATGACTACATACATACACACATACATACATATATAATGATATAAGCCAGCCAACAGACCCACAAGAATAATAGGAGATGAAAATTCATTGTTTAGGTTGTGTAGGAATGATGATTTCGAAATAGCTAAAACGGCTAGCTAAGCATGCTTCTGCATACCAACCTCTCGTTTTCTTAATTATAATTAATTAACTTAATTAAATTATTAATTATAACAAGATTAGATAAATATTTCCATTGATCTTTCATCTGCCGACTAGCTCTTTTGTGATTAAAAGGAGGACCTTAGCAGGCACAGCACCTTTTAATTTAAAAGTGTTAGTCGACTCAACTCAACTCAAATATCCATGTCCATGCTGTACTCATCATTGTATTTTTAATTATAATGTCAATCTCATGTTCATGGTCAAGTTCAATTGAATTACATTTTGCCCACAAGGTGTACGTTAGGTAAGGGAAAATGTTCTTGTTTCACAATATTCTTTTTTTTTATTCTAAGGAACTTTCTTTGGAACTTGGTTTTCTACCGTTAATCAGTCAATTTTGTTCGAGTCAAAGGTTGCCGACTACAGACATCAGAATGCTATTGTTGTTATCATGTTTCCCTTGCTTAAGATATAGCCGAAATCTAACAACTTTCAAAGTCTACAACATGAAAAACATTGTATTGTGAAAACTTGATCAATTCATTTTGATAGCTTGAGAAGCAAGAATTAATAATGATCATTTCCATGTAAATTGAAAGGGATGTACAAGAAAACTTCGGAAACCCCTAAAATTCTGAGGAAAACCTAGTTTTCTACTTTTTTTCATCCTTTCTCCAACTTTAATTTATCTGGCTTATTGAGTATAGGTCTACATATATGCATTTACCATTACCACAAATACAAATACTTTGGTACTCTATTCTGTAATAATTTATTATAGAATTAATTTAATGTTGTTTTATAATGCATATGTTTTCTGTACATGTGTTCTTAACGCTACATATGAGAGATAACCCTAACTGTCTCAAAACCATAAATCATATATATGTATATATATAGCTTTCATTAGAAGATTAGAAGACGATACTTGTGAATTGGAGTTGAAGTTTTAACTGATATGCTGGGAAGTGCGGTTGTATACAAGGTATATGCAAAAGCGATTACAAATGAAAACCTTCTTTTTTAACCCATTGCATTAAGTATGTTGAAATCAAAGCTGTGTGGAATGAGGTAAACATCAAAGGGAACTGAAGCATAAATTTTATATCGCCTTTTGATCCGAAAACAACTTGGTTCCCTTCCCACGATTATAAGTGGGCCTCCAATGGAACTTATGGACCGTCGTAATAAAATTAAAAGACTGACCGAAGGCCTTAGGCGTACGAAGCATTAATTTTATTTTATACCTTATTGGTTATTAGTTGGGGCCTAACTTTTTGTTTTAATTTGTGTTCCTAAATACAAAAAGGTGAATGGAGGTCCATTGGATGTTGGGCCAGACCAGATGATGAGTTTGTTAGGAGTAGATAGACAGCACTAGTCCGGTACCAGTAGCAGTGGCACATCTATTAGCTTTACATATTGGATTGTTGGTCTATCTATGGTCCAATTTCTGATTCTAGGGCTGTCTGTCTCTCTGCCTGTTTATGGTCCAAATTATCCACGATCTCAATTAATGCAGTAGAGAGGACACAACAGAAATGATTTTTACTCGAATGTCAAATATGTTGCACTTGCAATTTGCAAGCCACCAATTTTCTTTAGGAATAATGAATTTGTATTTGACTTTAATAAGATGTTTTTTGTATTGTTAATATGTTGGATATAAATAAATTTATATTATATTTGGGCCTTGCATACTAATTAAATTTAATAAATAAATAGATTATATATTTAAAATAGATTCATTTTTTGGTCCGATTATACATTGGATCTGATAGGTTAGTTTGTACGAGTTAAACGTTGAATAAAATTTTTTTTAATTCAAGTTAGTTCTACTTAAATTATTATTTAATAATAATAAAATATATAAATATTAATATAAAAATAAATTTTTAATATATTTTTGGTAACAGTACTAAAATTTTAAATTGATCTATTTTTAACTTAGATAAAAAATAAGGGTCCTGGCTCGATTCGGCCATATACACTTAGTTTATAGAGTTGAGCAGTGGGTTCTCCAAATTTTTATGTATCCAATTTGATTTTGAGAGGCATGATTGATTGATGCGGCTGCCCTAGCATTTAGGCATTCCATTCCCAATTCAAATGAAATTACCCGACCTTGCCTTGCAATATTTTAGCTCTTTCGTTTGATTAAATAATATTACCTGTCCTCAGTCCTTACTCGCGTGAAGCTGCTCTTTCTATTTCCCTTTTGCATCTTCCAAGTTCCAAACCCCAAACCCGGCACCCCACCCCGCTAAAAAAGTTGGTTTAACCGCAATGGAAGACTCAACCGGAGGCGCGTCACTCCCATCGGGACCCGACGCAAAGAAGCGGCGCGTGACGTACTTCTACGAGCCAACGATCGGCGACTACTATTATGGTCAGGGTCACCCGATGAAGCCCCACCGGATCCGTATGGCACACAATCTCATCGTCCACTACTCTCTCCACCGTCGGATGGAGATTAACCGTCCTTTCCCTGCTGGCCCCGCTGACATCCGCCGGTTCCACACCGACGAGTACGTCGACTTCCTCAACTCCGTCTCCCCCGAGTCCATCTGCGACCCCACTTTTTCTCGCCATTTGAAGCGTTTCAATGTCGGAGAGGATTGTCCCGTGTTCGATGGGCTTTTCGGTTTCTGCCAGGCCTCCGCTGGTGGCTCCATAGGGGCGGCCGTTAAATTGAATAGAGCGGATGCGGACATCGCCATCAATTGGGCTGGTGGGTTACATCATGCTAAGAAAAGTGAGGCTTCTGGGTTTTGCTATGTGAATGATATTGTGCTTGGGATTCTTGAGCTCCTCAAGGTTCACAGGGTAATATTATTTTCCATTTTCTTTTTGGCTTAGTTGCTAGCATTCCTATATGAAATTAAGCTTACGAGCTTTTAGTTTTTGCTTTTTTTTTTTTTTTTTCTTCTTATCGTGCTCTTGTTGGTTAGATAAAATGTCTGATTCTCTGTTATTGGTATACGCTATTTGCTTTTGCATATTCTCGTGTTTCCTTGGAAGTGACCCAAGTTTTTACTGTGGTTCTGGTAGCCAATTTTCTTAATGAGTTGGACTGTAGATTTTTTACTTTTTAAGGAAATATAGTACTTCTCTTGTGATGTTTTGTTTTGTAACTGTGGAAGGATGAATGTTATTTCTTTCACCTTCTAAACCGCTTTAATCTAACTTTCATCAAAATAATTGCTGCATCCTGCGATGGAATTGAGAAAACAATGAATGTCAAGCTTAAACATCTTGCCAAATGCAAACTCTTAATAGTTTATTATTTGGTGTTCCTTTCTGTTATTATATTAGTGTCCTTATCTTATATCTCAAACATTTATTACTTATTATGCAATGACTAGAATTCTTATAACTTTTAAGTCATTCACATGCAACTTTTATATGCGCAACTTAATTGCATGTCATGGACAACTAAGAGGGCAGAATTTCTGTAATTCCTTCCCTTGTTTATTTCCAGGAATGCCATTTGTCATTATATACATGATATGTAGTTCTTACTACATTTGCATTTGAATACTTGACTTTATTGTCCTTGTGCAGCGTGTGCTATATGTAGATATTGACGTTCATCATGGAGATGGTGTTGAAGAGGCATTTTACACCACGGACAGAGTTATGACCGTGTCTTTCCATAAATTTGGGGATTTCTTCCCAGGGACTGGGCACATCAGGGATGTTGGGGTGGCCAATGGCAAGTACTATGCTTTAAATGTTCCGTTAAATGATGGGATGGATGACGAGAGTTTCCGGGGTCTGTTTCGGCCTATCATCCAAAAGGTCATGGAAGTGTATCAGCCAGATGCAGTTGTTCTCCAATGTGGAGCAGATTCATTATCCGGTGACAGGTTGGGTTGCTTCAACTTGTCTGTAAAAGGCCATGCAGATTGTCTGCGCTTTCTTAGATCTTTCAATGTTCCTCTAATGGTCTTGGGTGGGGGAGGGTATACTATCCGCAATGTTGCCCGATGTTGGTGCTATGAGGTCTCTCTCTCTCTCTCTCTCTCTCTCTCTCTCTCTCTCGAGTAATGTTAGCAAAATAAACATCATTGTTTATAAAATGTTGTTCCTCTAAACTGCTTCTTTTGCTTCATCTCAGACAGCTGTTGCAGTTGGGGTGGAGCCTGATAATAGGTTGCCCTATAACGAATATTATGAATATTTCGGTCCAGATTATACACTTCATGTTGAGCCAGGCAACATGGAAAACCTGAATACGCCAAGAGATATGGAGAAGATAAGGTTGGCTCGGACCTCATTTTTCCTGTGTTGGTTATGCATGTATTAACTAAACTCTGTGCTTACTTGTTTTTGATGTAATATGTCAGATGTTGAGTATGGTTCTCTATCTTTACTTTTGATATGATCACAAGCCTTACCTCATTTCTTATTACCTTCTTGTCATAGAATTTTAATGGTGTTCCGTTTTTCAGGAACACACTATTAGAGCAGCTTTCTAAACTGTCTCATGCACCCAGTGTACCTTTTCAAACAACACCATCCACCATTCAAGCCCCTGAGGAGGTAGAAATTTCCAGGCAATGTCAAATTTCTTCAGTTAATTTCTCTTTCTATTTTTTCTTACATGGAATATTGGTTGCATGTAGACTGAAGAGGACATGGATGAAAGACCAAAACCTCGCATATGGAATGGTGATGATTATGAGTCGGACCCCGAAGATGATGTGAAACCTCTAAATAGACTCTCAAATTCTGATGTGAAACAGCCTCCAACAGAGGCTGAAATGAGGTAAGGTTTTAATTTTTGACTGTTTATCTGAGAATTGTTGCTATTTCTTGTCCAAGATTGCATTGATTAACCATAGTTGGAGCTAGTTGATTTTGTATAGAGTATTCTTATACCATCATTATTCAGTACGGGTCCAAATCCATTCCTTGGAGGCCATCTAAGCTTCTTGCATGCTTTATAGCCTTGTTAGTAGACTTTGATTTTTAGATTTCTTTTGGTTTCAGTTTGTCTCTTTAATGTTAGGGCTGTAAATAAACTGAGCTTGAATGAACAGACCTTTGTTCGTGTTCATTTGTTTGTTTTTGAGTTCGTTTGTTTAAAAATTATGTGTTCATGTTTGTTCATTTAAATTAAATGAACTTGTTCGCGAACACTAAACGAACATGTTCATGAACATATAATGGAACATGTTCGTGAACAATTAAAAACATGTTCATAAACAGTAAAACAAATGTAAACAAACAAAAAAGCCAATATGTTTATTAGTTTTAAGTATAAAATAATAGAACATAGATATTATTAAGTACGTTGTAAATAAATAAAACACAAATAATAACAATATGATTATTAATTATATCATAATCGAACAATAAACGGGTTTTAAACAAGCTTTAAACAATTTATTAAACGAGCTTTAAACGAATCATAATCGAGTTTGTTCGTGAACATAAAGGAACCGAACATATTATGTTCCTATTCGGTTCGTTTAATAAATGAGTCTTAAAATCTTGTACATGTTCATTTATTTAGCTTAATAAACAACATAAGGAAACAAAAATCGAAATGTTCATGAACAATTCATCGAACGTTCATGAGCAATTCATCCAACGTTCTATTCATTTACAGACCTATTTAATGTTTTAGGATGTCAAGTACAGCGTTAGGTAAAGGAAATTTTCTGGGTTTGGCGAATGTAATGGTACGTATTAGTACTTTAGTAGTTCATTAAGTTCGTTGGTCCAACACTTGCTTCATATGTTGCCTTGGAAAAATCGATCAGCAAGAGAAAGTTCTCTTTCTTTAATGTGAGCATCTTTCTTTCCCACTCTAATAGCAGATTCGGCTATGGGGCTTCGTGGGCCATGGCTTTTGACATGTTGATTGGGACGGGGTGAAGGGCTTTAGTTTTTGCATGTGTTTTAAATATGAAAAACGGTAGTCTTTACTTGCATTGGATTGATAAACATATTTTGAAGAGTTGCTTTGCGAGTTGTATGAGTTAAAATTTTCTGAAATATTCTTCAGGGATGCACCCCTAGATTTGAAAGAAGTGAAAACAGAAGAAAAGCCTGCATCTTGACGGTAAAGGAACTTCTGAGCTTCAAGATTTTATTGTAGTTCATCCTTGTCTTTGTATAATCTAAAGTGGAGATCTTTGTTCAAGTGTATGCGTTTGTTGACATTACTGGCAAGCATTCTTTGATCCTTTTCATAAGAGGCATTAGATTAGGAATGTGTTAGAATCGTAGCTACAATGAATACAGAAGACTGGAAGTGATTATCACTATGAGTTTATATGTCAAATGTTACAAGACTTTTTTCTGCAATCGGAGGCTGGTTTTATTTTATGATGTACATTGTATAATTGGCTTCATCTTTTTTCCTTTTTGTTTTTTTGTTGTATATCAGCTCCATTACTACGAGAATGGCAGTCAAATATTTAGGTTTTTCTGAAGCATAGGAATAGGATAATCCAATCTAACTTTTTTTATAAGTTTGTTTTGCTAACAAGTATTATTAAGTTATTTAGAGTAATTACATTGTAGTAAATGTAGTAGTTAATTTTTTTTATTCACGATTTTCAATATATTCAATTAAGATATTATTATACTTGATATTCTTTAAATAAAACGCCTAATAAACTAGTTAGCAAATTCTATAAATTTTTTAAACAACCATTTTCCTTGTTTTAAATCCACCAATTAATTAACAGCCAAGTCTAACTGTCATCCGAAACAAAATTGCAGTGCAGAACTGTCATCCGAGGCAAAAGTGAAGAGCGACGCTTACTCTTCCGAACAGATTGATTATCCTTCCGAATCCGGAAAGAATTTTGTTCTAGACAGATCGATTAAAATTAGAACTTATAATATTATATGAAAAATAAAATAAATAGTTAAAATATGATATAAATAAAATAAATTTTATTTAACATGAATGATATATTAAAATTTATATAAGTATAAAATATCTTAAATATATATATATATATATTTATGTATAATTGACGTGACAAAAAATACGGATATACATAACTCATACAAATTATTTTACAAAATGTTTATGCATTTTACTAAATCTTGGCCGCTTTACTCCATACCCATAGACCATAGCACAATCTCAAACCTTCCCAATTATACTACCATTTCTCCATCGAAACACCTCCTATATCAAAATCGAAACCAAAGCCAATCCATCTGTCCACCATCCAACAAAGACCCAAGACAATGGCGTCCCCATTGTTCTAGAAATTTCCACAAGAGTTGACCACATTTTTTTCGGTTTTAGTGTCTAATGTGCGCAAGATGAATGAGTCAGTTGAGAGAAAGTTCTTGTTATTTAAATGACATAATTAGTTTAGGTGACGTCATGTAATCGTCACCGAGGGCTTAAGAAAGAGTGAGCATGTGCTCTAAAGTGATAGACAACTTACTTAACCAACCTCCATTATCTCTTGAATCCTTTCTTTCTCTCTTATCTTTTTCTTCTCTCCTTCCTAACAATTTCTTGCTATAGATTCTTTAACTTTCATTTTGTTCTTCACGCGTCATTCAAATCAGAGCTAGCGCTAGCAGAAGGGTTTGAGAGTTTGTCACACACGAAGTGAGATATGTCTCCTCCACAACGTCCATAACTCGATACCTATTAATTATTTGTTATTTTAAATCTCAATTATAGTCAGTTTTAATTTTTAGGTATTTAACTATAATTTTCATATTTTTTACATTAATTACAACTAATATTATTATTTCTATTCTAAGTAAATCGGGTGTTCACATATTTTGAAAGTCAAAATATTTTTCACACCTTTTGAAAAAACTTTGAGAAATATAAAAGTTTTATTTCTCAGGAAAAATCAAAAGTTCTTATTTAGTTTTTTTAAAGAGAGTACTGCTCTATTTAAAATAATCAATGGAATAACTTCCTTATACTTGAAGCATATCATGGACTATTTTAACTTGAGAATATTGCCTTGGATTTTTTGAAAAGTATTTATATCAAATATATATACTTAATATTATTTTTAGCGTAATATTATTGAAAATAACTCTAAAAGACATGCATAGTCATGAAAATTGTGGCATGGCTCTAGAGACTAAGTTGGGTTGATTTGGATAAAAAAAATACAAAAACTAACCTTAGAAAGCTCTGTTTTGGTCGATATTGACAAAAGTATGAAACTAACCTTAAAGGACTCAAATTTGGTTGATTTTGATGGAAAGTACAAAACTAACCCCTGAAAAGATCTAAAATGCATGACATTGCTAAATGGTTCCCAAATCACTGAAAGTGACTTAAATGACTCTGAAATATATGAAATTATATAATAGTCCCTATATCAAGAAAAATGACTAAAATGTATGAAAATGCATAATATTCTCTAACTCATGGAGAATGACCTAAATGATCTTAAAATATATAAAATTACATAAGAGTACTTAAATCATGAAAAATGACTAAAATGTCTCTAAAATACATGAAATTGCATCATGATCCTTAATATGCATGAAAACATCTTTTATTGAAAAATTACAAAATGGTCCTCGAAAGTTCTTACCACTCCTAAATATACCCTGAAACATCTTTTTCTACCAATAAACATACAAACATGGCATCATACATGATTTTTATTCACAAAACACATCTTCAAATGAACATACATGGATTCATTAATATACATGGTGATGATGTACATATACATTAACTAAATATACATCTTGCATAATCCTTAACCGTATGAATTATATCTATGCAAAAATGTCATATACATTGATTTAAAATGACTTAAACTCTCACACTTTATGAGAAATGCTTCAACATCATAAGCCCAAGTATATGCGCATATATCATGACAATATCTACATATAGCAGAGTTGTATGTATATGGAGTTATGTTTTATGATATTCTTCAAAATAATATGTACTTCCATATATATTGAATTTGTAGAAAAACTATAATGATTTAACCTCTCATATATATATGTTTATTTTTGGAGTCATAAGCTTTGAAACATTTAAGGTCATAGGGTTTTAAGCACTAAAAAATTTTGATCAATACATCACAACATTGTTTATAACTACACACTCTATGCATGGTCGTACAAAAAGTTTTATAATAAATTAAGGCTTATCATCTTCTTCTAACTCTGAAGTGTTGTTAGTAAGTAGGGAAAAATGATAGCAGTGGCAATTAAGGAAGGCAACAATCATCTTAATCTTCCTCTTAATAGTCTGATACATTTTGCTTGTTTGCTTTTACATTACATAATGATGGGAAATTTTCAAGTAAGGAGTTAGATAAAATGGTAACAATTTGCTAGATCCCTTAGTCCATCTGAAGTAAATGATGGCTCATACATATCACATAAGAATAAATATAATAATTTAAAGTAAACAAATAACATTATAAATAAAGAAATGCCAACATTTGCTCAGCTTCAATTTTTCAAATTACATACAAAGGTTAACAATTTAATGAATCAATCAATCAATCAATCATATGGTAAGTGTCAGTATATGTCCTAAAGCTAATCTACTTGGATGAGACATGTATTAGTTACTAATGCAAACCTATCACTTAATCAAGTGATACTAGGTTTTCTTTCATGTAATAGCATAACTAAAAACAATGAACTACTAATTGGATGAAGCTTATGAAACATATTTGGCATTGCAAAACAATTGCATAAGATCCTTTCGCATCAAAGTAGTGATCTTAAAAACATTTCTGATTATGGTGTTACCTAACAAGGTCATTTGCAGTGCTCAAAGACTAGCACATGTTATGCCTCTTTACTAATAATCAATCTCATGGTTAAAGTATAAGGGATAATTAGGATGGCATGTGGGTGCTTGTTTTGTGAAAATAATTTTATTGAACATGATTTGTATGAAAAGTACATTTGGTATTGTCACTCAAGTGTCTATAGAAATGTTCTTACATGTTAGCCTTGTAAATAGTCCTCAGACTTAAATCATCTTGCGAGGGAGTTTCATGTTTTGATTTATCTGAAAGTGGTCATAAATAAAAGTGATGCCTAAAGTAAGGAGTTTTGGGTATGGTATTAAGCATATGAAGATGGATAAGCGATTTAGGGAAGATTCACCACTCCTAGTGACATTAGAGACATATCTTGTTTATTCTTAGCTTTGGTTGATTTGATAAAACCATTGGCCAGTGCATGATGGATTTAAGAGAAATTGTTCCTTTAAACCTATGATGTTAATCAAGATTGTAGGAGCTAACATGGATTGATACATGAGTAAACATTGATCCATGCTCATGGTCCTTCCGAGATATTTGGTGAAAGTATTGAATTACATTGCTAGGCTAGTTACTGAAAGTTTTATAAAAGGTTATCTTCATTTTATAACATTTGGATGGTCATAAAGGGTTGTTAGATTTTGCTCATGATCTACGTGTGTAAAATATATCCTATATTGAATAAGTTAAATTATGATTAAAACTCATTTCCAACATGTTGGGAACCTAATGGGTCACACAAAAAAGGAGAATATTTTTGGATTAAATTTAGGATTCAATTAAGTTGGACTTAATTGAATAAAAGGTTAAAGTTGGATGACATGATTGAAAATTCAATTAAAAAAGATTAAGATGATTTGAATTTGAGAAATTTAAATTTAGATGTCTTAATATTATATAAAGGATATGGTTATCTTGTGAAGACAATGATATCTTAGCTGAATTACTTTAAGGCAAGCTAGAAGAGTTTCATTTGTTGAAAAAATTTGATTAAGAACCAAATTCTTGATTTAGGAACAATTGGTTATTCAAACATCATGATTTAATTTGGATTATTGTTATATGATAACATTGATTGATTAGAGACTTACAAGTCTGAAATGTTCTATTTGAGCAAAAGATTTAATTGAGAATTAAATCTAGTCTACTAATCTTGGTATGGCTAAATGGTTGCCTAAATAAAAAATGAGTTTCTTAAACCATTTTGATTACAAATTAAATAAGGTGGATTGGTCTAATGGCACTAATAGTTGGTGACATGGACTAATAGCCTAATAAGAAATAAAATAGTTTTGCCTCACTATTGGTCTTTAATATCTATCAGAGAGATTTGGGCTATAATCCTAAAACAGTTGGGCAAACTAAGTTTATTATGTAGAATGTTAGTTTATTTATATATTTAATATATGTGTAAAAGAATTAATAAGTTTGAACCCTAGTTACCACCACCCTGAAGATTGAAAAACCTTGTTCTTAAATCAACCCTAAAGTTGGCCAAGATAATGATAGATCCCTATGATGTGCCATACCTTATTCTTGGATAATAGAATCTATATTACATGTTTTCTTGTTGTGGCATCTTGTTTTTCCTTCATGTTCTTGGTTTAAGTTAAAACCCATTAACCTTTTTCTTAAGAAAAAAGAAACTAAGAAAAATTTATCTTTTGATTATAATCATCACAGGAAACTCTAGAAGGCTCTGACATCTGTTTGTATAGATTATTGTAGAGGGAATAAGCTTGTGCTTCTTGTGGCCTCAAAGAAATCAAAAAGTAACCATACTATTTTTATGTTTATGTATGGAATGTCAAACTTAAAGTCATGAGTTTTTCAATAGATATGTCTTCTATCAGATGTTTGTACATGTTTTTCTTATTGATTCGATCATATCTAAGTCTCCGCCTACAGATTATGTGGAAATATAAGTTTTTCTATGTTTGTACTTTCACTACTTGTTTGTATTTTTTATTGATGCTTCTATCAATATGCACTAGCTCGGGATTGATTTCCAACAGTGGTATCGAGCCTAAGGATTGTAGATTACTTGTGGTCTTACATGCTAATTCTTGGTGATAATAAATTAAATTGATTTATGTGTTGATTTTTAAATTTTAGATAGTTTTGTATGCAATCTATTCTTGATGTTTTAAATAGTTTAAAACGTGTTTAAAATTGATGTGTTTACAATTAGTAAAGTGCAAGTGAGAAATGCTAATATATGCCTTAGAGCCAATCAACTTGGATAAGGCATATGTAATTTAATAATACAAATCTATGACTTAATCAATTGATATAAAATTGTCCTTTATGTTAATAGCTTGACTTGGATAAAGCCCATGAAATACATTAGTCTTGTCAAGGAATTTTAATGATTTACAATTATGGGATCTTTATGTACCAAAGTCATATTCTTTAAAATATTTCGAGTCATTTTATTGCTAAGAAAGGGCATTGAATGCTTAAAGACTAGAACATGCTATGCCTTCTTACTTATGAAGTAAGCAACCAATATCATGGGTTGAAGTATAAGGGATATTTAGGATGGTATATGGGTTGGACCTAGCAATTTGTGTATTCGTATCATATTTTTGTATTTTGTTGTGTCATAATTGTATTTAGGATATTTTATATTTATATCAATTTTAATACATTAATAATTCATATTGTATAAATTTTGATAATGTATTCGTATCATGTCGTGTTATTTTGATCACTTTATACATGTCATATTTGTGTAATCGTGTCTAATATTAGCAAATCTAATGTGATGCTTGTTTTATGGAAACAAGTTTAATGATATGGTCCGTGCTAGATCTCTATGTACTACTATTAGTCAAATATCGATTAAAATATTCTCTAGTGTTAGTTGTGTAACTAGTACTCTAACTCGTGATACTAGGTCATCTTGTTTGAGGACCATCATGCATTTGATTCAATTTGTATGAGTCTACAAGCATGAACGCCTACAGTAGGATGATTTAGGTATTCATGAAACATACCAAGGTAGATTTTTTATCCAAAGAGGATTCATCACTCTAACTAACGTCAAAGCCATATCTCATTTGTTCTTGGCTTTAGTTAACTTGATAAAGTCGTGGGCTAATGCATTATGAATTTAAGAGAAACTATTTCTATAAATTCATGAGATTAACCTTATGTTGCAAGAACTAAGATGTACATGAGTAGACATTGCACCATTTTCTTGCTCTTTTTTGGATATTTGGTGAAAGGACCGAATTGCATTAATAGGTTGGTTACTAAAAGAATTTTAAAAGGTCATGTTGACTTTACAACTTTTATATGGTCATGATGGGTTGCTAGATATCAATATTGATCTATGAATGTAGTTAATGAGATTATTATATTTATTGCCAACATGGTGGGAACCTAATGGGACACCTAATAAGACGATCTTGCTAGATTAAGCTTGGGATTTAATTTAGTTGGATTTAATTGTATAACAGGTTAAATAAGGAAGGTTTAATTGAAGAGTTCAATTAAAAAATGTTTAGGCATAATGAGGATTTAAGAAATCCAAATCTCAATGTCTTAATATTACAAAAAGGATAAGTTGTCTTGTGAAGACATGATAAGTTTGCTAAGTTACTCTGAGACAAGTTAATAGAGTTTCACTTGTTTAGATAATTTGATTGAGAATATATGAACAATTGATTATTCGAATATCATGCCTTCATTTAGTTTAGTGTTATATGTTAACATTAATTGATTAGAGATTAGCAAGTGTAAAACATTTCATTCAAGGAAAAATATTTAATTTAGAATTAAAATTAGTCTTCTAATACTGGTCTAGCTAAATGGTGCACAAATAAAGAATGAGTTTTTGGACCATTTTTAATCACATATTAACTAAGTAAATTAAGCCAATGACACAAATACTTAGTGACATGGACCAATGACCCAACAAGAAGTAAAAGAATTTACTTCTTAAAGTGGTTTTTAACATTGATTAAATACTTGTACACCAAAGGCCTAATGGGTGGCCTACTTAGTTAATATTTAGTATGGGCTATTCTTTTATTTAATATTATGAATGGGTTTTATACCTACGAATTATATATTATTTACTTAACATTTAGTTAATTTTTGAGGAATTCTAGTGCGTTTATATGTGTTTTGGGTTTATTTTGCTAATTGGAGGAAATCTTGTCAATTAAGATGAACCAAAGCTCTTTCAAGATGTTTAGTATGCTGATAGTTAGAGACAACCATAGAAGATAGCACCTAGATGCTGGTAAATAAGAATCTAGGCACTGCTTTTGGTGCTATAAAGAAGAAATTTCCAACAAGATGAGTGTTTAGGCACCAAATCCTTGGCACATAAGCATTGAGATATAAAAATTTGGCCTAGTATGCCCACAACATACATATATAAATAGTAGATTTTAGGCATCAAAGAGAAGTTTAAGGCTTTTGGATTTAAAAAAGAGTTTACGGCTAGAACAACTTAATTTTTAGCTTTTTTTCTTTCTTTCTTTTCCTTTTTTCTTTTCTTAATTCATATTTAAATCAATTGTTAGAATGCTATTTAATTTTAGCATGAACTAAATATATTTTTTAGGGTTCCAATGTAGTCTAACTATGATATTTTGAATTATCTTTTCAATTCATTTGATGACTTATTTTCCTTGATTGATTATTCTTCACTATGTTTAATGCTTCTAATTAACTAGCCACAAATTAGATGATGGGTTAATCATTATGAAATTGGAGCTGATTTATGTATCTTAGTTCATTGTGATGAAAGCCATCAATTATACACCAAATAAGAGTCTATAAGCATTGTGTATGTGGTCTTGAAAAGAATCACAAAGCTTAATGAATCTTTAAGTGTTCTCATTAATTTATAGGAATAGAGTGTATTGGCATTTGTTTTCATCAAACTTGGGAAAGGCTAATGGAAAATTTTGGGAGTCTTGATTATCAATTGGGAGAATAATTTTAGATTAAAGACATAGATAAGTGAATTCAGATTAGTTATATTGAAATAAAAAATCTTAAGTTTTTCATTAATTTTTGCCTTTGTCATAGTTTTGTTTTGTTTTATTTCCTAATTTCTAGATCATCTATCACTTAATTCAAGTAAAGTTAGAGTTTATCTTATTTCGATAGTTAATAATCACACAATCAATCTTCATAAGATGATACTTGGTACTTATGACTTTATTAACGATAGCATGCACTTGCTTTCACAAATCATACAAAAAATATTTATGATATATGACAAAATAATTAAATGCAAGAACCCTATTTGTTGCCACTCACAAAAATGAAAAAAAAAACCCTTATTCTTGATTTCTTTATGTGTGTGCCAAGCACCACATGTGAAAAATTATCATTTGATTAACAAATTACCAAGGCTTCATCCATTTTCACTATCTGGCATAGTGCTTTTTAAGAAAATAAGCTTAACTCTTTATAGGGGCTATGATTCTATATCAATAAGCAAAGCTCTCATCAAGTATAAGTCATATACCTAATGAACCAATCTAGTGGCTTACTACATCAAGAAGCGTTAGCTTTTAGAACATCAAAGCATATAAGTTATTACATAATTACTTACTCGAGATTTAGGTAATTACATAATGAACATCAAAAGTAAATTTATCCAAGTAAACGATTAATGGATAATGGCACTTTGGTCTAGTCTGATATATTACTACCTCCAGGCAATATATCTTTGTCTCTACTTAGAGTCGACTAGCTCTAGATGGCCAAGACAACTCCACTAGCTCTAGATGGCCAAGACAAGTCGACTAGCTCTAGATGGCCAAGACAAGCCATCTCCCTAATTGGATTTAGATGACATAATAATCTTAACTTGTGTCGTAATGTGCCCTTACCCGATCACTTGAATGATGCTCACGACTTAAAAGTGTGCCTTTGGGATATCCTTTGATTGGGATTTGGATTATAGGTAATGAAATAAGTGTAAAAGGAAGGCCATCGAATGAATTGTTCATCCAACTAGTCTTAGATGGGCCTCACGAAGTGGAAAAAGACTTGGAATTGCCATTTTGATCATTTAGGCTAGGCATAATAGGATATTTATTGAAATCGATGTTCTGAGTTACAAAACTCAATAAATCAATTCCAAGGTCTATAGCGTCCAGAGATTCGTTAATTGGGCTTTGGTGTTAGTTATGCATAGGGATGCATTAACATCCCAATGACGCCCGAAATCGATACCCACTAGCCATGTCTTAACTCAATTTTGGTTTCTTCTGTTTTGACTTATCATTATTTTGATAAAATCTTTTTTTATGCATGAATTTTGTATAAAATAATAAATTCGAGTTTTAAAGAAAATTTGAACCTTATATGCACCCAAAAAAGGGAGAGAATATAAAGATTTTTTACTGTAATGATCTCCGAATTTGATTTTAAAAGTTAGATATTCTGTGTGAAACACTGGAGAGGTATCAACACAGAACATTACCTAGTAATTTTTGAAAATAATTTGAAAATATGAATGCAAAATGAACACCACAAAGAGAAACATGTTATTAAGACAAAAAAGAATGTAAAAAATATTGTGTACAAATAAACACACAAAAGCATAAAAAAAGAAGGGACGATCGAAGTGTATCTTGTAATTGTCATAATTTATCTAGAAATAACCAAGTTAACAATTTTTGGGATGTGTTTGGATATAGATTGATTGAGGCTTGAATAATGGGTTTGGAATAAAAAATTCGACGGAATTCGATAATGCAAAACTTGATTTTAAAGTGAACTTTTGAAAAGTGGAGTTAGAGTATCCCTTTAAAAACCAAGGCTACAATATCCTCAAAGGTGAAAATTTTGGTAATTTTTAGAAAGATGGGATTAAAAGACTTAAATTCAGGATATCTATACTTTGGCAATACACGTGTTTAATCATAATCTTGAAAACATAGGGCTATATCGAGATGGCAGTAGTAGATTTCTTCTCTCGATTGTGCTGCTATAACAACCTCCCAACTACCATTATTACCAAAGACCATTCGAGCCCTCAGTTTTTGCAAGAAAATGGGAATGAGTTGATTCATTATATACACCTCACTTTTTCACAGTTGGATCATCATCAGCCACTTTTGTGTCAAAAAGAAAAGAATGATGCATAATTCCTTTCCTAACTTTGGCCTTCTTTTCAAGGTTCTTAAGAAGGAATGGCCTTAAGAAATTCAAAAAAATAATGGGTGGAAAAGCTTTTAAAACCTTAGAGAGAAGAGATCGTATGGAAGGCCCTTTGGGTGTCCTTTTAAACAATCATATATGAATATGGAGATTGTAGTTGCATGCCGCTTATGAGATTGTAGGGAAACACCAGCTATGCCCTTCTTTAAATTTTATGATAGTTTCAGTGCTAGCAATTTGTCCCATTTGTTTAAGATCTTGAGCATTAAGACTTCGACTATGATGACACCAAATATAAGTCAAAAATCTAATTAACCTTCCATGTTTGGTGGTAAGTCCATTGCATAGAGAAGAATCAAAGAAGAAGTGAGAAGACTCTAAGGTATAATGACTAGAAATTTTGTCATATTAATGACACCTTGATGCTATCCGATGTTGGGATAACTCAAGTCCTAATTAGCAAGTCTTCGTCTGAGATCGAACTACTTAAACAAGAATTCAAACAAAAATTGGCAGTCTTTACTATAGAAATCACTTATTTAAAAGAGGAAAAAAATCAGTTAGAAATAGACTTCCACCTCTATGATGGCAAGGTGAAATGGGTTGTTAAAGAAAAAGATTGCAGGACAAAGAATCTTAAAAATCTATATAAAGACTATGTGGTAGTTCAAAGAGCAAACAAGTATCGGTATGTCAGTCAGTCATCAGTTAAGTGGGAGTGGAAGCTTGCTGCCCTCGATAAGGAGTTGGGCAATGGAAAAAGATGCCAAGGTCAATATGGAAAAGCTCATCAGAATTATGCCCTCACATTGACCTGCCAAAGAAAGAATGGACATCTTGAAGCTTGAGTTCAAGATTTAAAAGCAGATAGGGTTGAGAATGAAATTCTGACGCTCGGGATTGAAAACTTAGAGTAATCCTTACAAAGTCGTCAAGACCACATTGAGGAGAGCCTTTGAATAGTTGGAGCAAGAATGGCAATAGATGGTTGATCAAGCACGTTAGATTTATTAGGACCACCATGCCATCTACCGAACAGATCAAGGTAGCCTGGTTAGAGGCTAATGGCATAATTGAGGTACCCAACTCCTTAATACAAGATATCATACACATTGGAGATCATGAACAAGAGTTGTTGCATTTCTTGGAACACGTGATTAGATAATGTAATCGAGTTAAACATTTTTTAATATAGTCTTGTGCAATCAAAATTTTTTGTTGCTTTAATGAAAGACGCTATTGGTGAAACTATCTTGCAATCTAATTGTCCATCTTGCATATGCATAACTAACTAAATTCTTTTATTTGCTTTATTAATTTATTCTTGTCCATAATCACTTACTACTATGAATGCGTACTTATCATCATCTCATTAAGCATATTCATGGCATATCATAAAAGTCTAATCCGGTAATAATCTAAAGTGCAAGGAGCCTTGAAATATAAACCTATCATTCGTCACTGATGTAATACTCATTGATGTCAAAAAGCTATGGAAAACTGTTGGTGTATGCTCTTAAACCAATCAGACTAGGACAAAGGATGCACAGTTAATTATTTATATACATGTTACTATTTTATAGAGACAAAGGTTTTCCTTCATGTTAGTGACATGATTGACTATCAAGCAAACATTAATTAGATGCCCTTAAAACATAATGGCCTTGCAAAACAATTGTAAAGAATGTACAATTATGAGATCTTTATGCATCAACATAGGGCATTGATAGTGCACAAAGACCAGTATATGTTAAGCCTCCATGCACATGATACATGCAACTAGTTTCATGATTTGAATATACAGGATACTTAGGGAAAGCATATGTATAGACATCTCATTTTATTTGGACCAATTTTTGGTATCCTAGGAGTTAGGTAAAATGTGACAAAATAAAAAAAATAAAAATAAAGCTTAAGGACAATCATCACCCGACGATAAAGTTTTTTGAGGGAAGGCTTAAAATACCTATGGACCGGTTTAAAGAAAAATTCAAAAACGAGGCATCAAAGGTTCATATGAGTACATGAGCCAATTTTCATCTCTTTGTGACCAAGATAAGACAGCTTGAGGAACCTAAAATATTTGCGGGCCATATGGGTGCTTAAACACTGTCACAAGGCTTTCATGTTGCCAAAATTTTGAATTTCCATGTGTAGTATCAATACATGAGGGTTTGGTATTGATACCTAAGGTGTGTTATCAATACCTAGCATGATTGTATCGATACAAGCTTTGGCAGTAGCTAAACTTGTGATTTTTGGTGAAATGTATTGATACACAAGCAAAAGTATCGATGCAAGTCCATAGAGTATTGATACAGGGCTCTAAAGTCTCCAGACTGGAAATAATTTTTGTTTTTAGTATCGATACACACTTCCTTGTATCGATACTCAGGAAAAAAATTACCTTGTGTATCGATACATTAAGGTATTTGCCTTGCTCAGACCATTTTTCAACCTTCGAAAATCTGATTCAAACATGTTTTTAGTGCCAACAAACTGCCATAAAGCATTAAAAACCTTGACTTTGGGCCAATGCCCAGATTTAAACAAGTTTAGGGCCCAAACAACCAATGCCACAGGTCACTTTCACAAGAGATATGGTGGTCAAAGGGTGGCAGGCATATCAGCAGTTGGGAGGCTATTGCAGCCTTTCTGATTTTTTTCTCAGCATGGCAGAACCAATAGCAATGGGCAGGCAGACTGAGCATGTTACCTGGATGTCTCCTTGGGCAGAGAAGAAAACCCAACAATGCCCTTGGTTTGTCTCCTAAAGCCATTGGCTGAACATGAAGATAAAGAGAGAACCAGCTACCTAAAAAAAAGGCTCCCAACCATAAAAAAAAAACTCTCCAGCAATCCCAGAAAACTCTTCACCCATCCCCATAAATCCATAAATCCTCTAGCCATTCTCAGCCCTAAAAACACTTCCAAGAACACTGTTTCATTGACTTCTATACTTAATTCCCTTAGCTACCCCAAATTACCACTGGAAAACCTTCAAGAACCTAACTTTTCACACATTTTGATCTTTAAAAAGCCTCACCATCAATCATACCACCAAAAAGCTACCTCTTTTCATCCTTTTCTTGCTAAATAATAGCAAGGAGAAAGAAAAAGTTGAGCTTACAGCCACTATTCTGAGAAAAATGGATTTTTAAGTTTTTGGTATATACCCTTTACCTTGATCTTTATATTTTCTGTTTTGTCATTAACATCATCTTAGTAAACCCTTTTTATGCTTTTATGGCCATCTTAGGACTCCCATGCATTTTTTATGACTTCGGTTGTGATAGTTTACGATCTTGATGTTCTTCTTGGTGCCTTCATGCTGTTTGGTTAACTAAGCGTGCTCTTTTGCATTTTCATCACCATAACAACCTCTGTCCATGTGACCTTGCCATGTTTCTTCTACATTCACATCTTTATCTCATGTTTAAAACATGCATCCTAACATGTCATAAGTATGCCTATACATTTCCTAGCAGCTTGATAGGTTCCATGAAATAAAAATGCCTTTTTTAGCAAAGTTTTTTTAAACATGTTCATCCTAAGTATGCTCATGCACCTATATATCATCTCCATGCATTATTGTTATCTTTTCTATGAAAAATGTCATCTTTGCTTATGCATATATGTTTTCCATGTTCTATATTATGTTTGTGGCACTTTATTTGTGTTGAGATGTTTGTTTGAATGCTAGAAATCCCAATTTCAAAAAAAAATATCGCTAAGTTAGGCACATGCTATCTCCCACACATGGAGAATAACATAAACTTAAGATTTTTATGAAGTTGGTTTTCCAACCTTGGGGGTAAAGCAAGTATTCAGTTCTTGATTCATGGAAGAATGAGTATAAGAACACTGATTTTCAAAAAATGAATGAAGTCCTTTAGTTAAAAAATATGAATCCTTGGTCCTTAGCCAAACACCCTTATGATGGCATGGCCAACGGGTTGTTCCATCATCCCAAACTACTCCAGGACTATGGAATGAACTCATGATGCCCATGTCAACCCCTCATCTCAGTTACGGATGTTTAACCGTCCATGGCCCGAGCTCAACCCAATGAAAAACCAAAAATACCAAACACCTCCCCTCTTTTGTTCTGGTAGCATAGTGGTCTGGTGTTTAAAAATTATTTAAAAATAAAAAATGATTTATCCAAAATGTATTGGTATTTTCCCTTTAAAGGGTTTTGAATTACCTTTCTAATGATATCTTATTTACCTTCAGATCATCTTGGATGAAATAGTTACAATTTTTCAAATCTTTATTGTTTGGAACCCTTAGATCCGGCAAGCAATTTACTATTTGGGCTGTTTCAGCCTAACAGAAAACATTTTTGAATCCCTTGAATATTTTTCCCATAGTGTTCATGAAATTCCCTCTTTAAAAAGGTATTCTTCGTATTTTAACAATTTCAAATGAATCTGAAATGATTTTTCAAAGTCTATCATACCTTTACCTTGTACATGTTGCCAGTGTTGATTACCTTGTACAAATTGCCAGGATTTCTAGTATATTTTTACATTAATCCTCATTGAGTTACCTTTCCAATGGTACCTTGTTTACTCCCTAGGACCTCTGGATAAACTCGAAATAAATTCAGAAAGAGAAACGATGCAACATTGTCCTCTATTTCTAACCTAATTTTTGAAACACTCTTATTGAGGCATTCAAACGCCTCATGATCTACTTGGCTCATTCCTATTACCTAAACCCCTTTGGACTAGGACCAAGGCTAAACATAAGAGAAACATTTTAGCCAAACCTTTGGCTCCCAATTTTTAAAGATCCCCCATCCAAAAAAATGAACCTTTCCTAATGACATTAAAAATTTCTATTTTTAGGGATACTCTAACCCCATTACTCCGAAGGGATACTCCAACCCTACTTTTACCTCAAAATAACATTAAACTTTCATTTTTAGAGATACTGTAACCCATTACTCTGAAGGGATACTCCAACCCCGCTTTTACCTTAAAATGATGTCAAATTTGCATTTTTGGGGATACTCTAACTCCAGTAGTCTGAAAGGATACTCTAACCCTGCTTTTTACTTCAAATCCAATATCAAACTTCCATTTTGGGGATACTCTAACCCCACTCTTCTGAGGGGATACTCAAACCCGGCCTTATATTCCTTTTAAAATCTAAGCTTTTCTCCCTCTCGAGTCATCGAAACCTTTTTCTCCTCAAATTCCCACTGAATTCGGCTAAGTCTTAACATTGTTGTCTTGATTATTCATCAATAATCAAAGACAACTATGAGATACATCTCGATCATCCCTCTTGCTTATGTATTTTGTATGTTTATTTTTGTGTGGATTTATTTATTATTTTCTTTCCTATCTTACTATTATATTTCCTCTTATAGAGACCTCGAGCATTCATGCTTTAAAAATCATTTTCAAAATCACAAAATGATATCTCGTGTTTGTATCTCTAGAGTGCCAGACATGAAATATTTGATTTTTTTAAACCCATTCGAAGATCATTTTCATTAAAAACCCTATGTTTCTTACCTCTCCGAGGTGCATAAGTGATAAAATTTTCATTAAAACTCGGACTGGTATCTTTACAAAATTTCATGCATTAAAAGGAATTATATTTAAATAATGATAAAAATGAAACTGAGGAAACTGAGATTTAAGCAAGATATAGTTAGATGGTATCGATTTTCGGGTGTCATGGGGGTGCTAATCCTTACCCACATGTAACCAACTCCTGAACCTAAAATAATGAATCTCTAGTATTATTTTCAATAGGCATCCGGTCATGCCTAACTTAAAATGATCAGTAGTGACTCCAAGTTAATAGCCACTTCATGGTGGCCATTCCAGACTAGTCAGATGAGTAATTCATCCAACAGTCTTTTACTTCTTTATATCAAACATCAAAATATTTTTTAAGTTGAGCACGCTTTGGCCCTTTGGATCATCCAAAGTTTGCAAAGGTCAAGCATGCAAAACGTCAACAATATGGATATTTCTTTTGCGAAAACAAGTTTAGTGAACATGGCTCATATGAGAAATCCATTTGGTATTAGTCACTTAAGTGTCAATGGAATATGTTCTCAGTGCCAGTTGTGTAATTATCCTCAGACTTATGATACCAGGTTATCTCGTATGAGGAGTTTTATACTTAGATTTACCTGATAGATAGATACTTAAGGTAGGGTACATCATGTATCACATGATCCATATGGTAGATGGATGAGTGATCAAGAGAAGATTCAACATTTCAAATGACATTAGAGACATCTTAAATGATCTTATTGTGTAATTGGATTAAAGTCTTTAGTTAAAGCAAAGTGAATTATGAGGAATCATTCTTTGTAGATTTATGATCGTTAACCTTGATTGCAAGGTTAAACATGGATTGAAGCATGAATAGACACTAAAGGTGCCAAAATAAACTCGAACCCGAAAACCCCCAAAAAAACCTGAGCCTGAACTCGAACCAAATCCGATTTGACCAAAAAGTAAACGGCCTGAACAAAAAAAACCTGAACTCGAATGGCCCAAGCCCAAAATAACCCGAACCTAAAATGACTCGAACCCGAAATGACCCGAACCTAAAAAAACCCGAGCTTGACCTGAACCCGAACTCGAATTTAATGCTAAAAATAAATATGAAGAAATTATAATTAAATAATTTTTTATAAATCAAAAACTTTAATAATGAATTTTATTTTAATATTCTTTTAATAATTTAATTAAATATTAAAAACATTATTTATATTTTAAATATGATTAAACTTGCTCATGGGTGGAGCTAGGCCGCGATCTAAATTTTTTTAAAATCTCAATCCCAAGCCTTATTTAACATGCCCAGACTTATTTATTTAAGCCAGAATTACTGTTTATCACATTAAAGAATAGTTTTTATTAATACTATATATTATATAATTAAAATAAATAAAATATATTAATTTAAAATCACTATTTTGAGTCGGGTCAGGCTAGTCTAATATAAAAATATGAAAAGCTGGTCCAGACCCAATTGGACCGATTGGGTAGCCCGACCCTTGAATAGGTCTATATATAATAAAATATTAATTCATCAAAAAATAAATCATATCATGAGCTTTGAGAAACATTGCTAATAAAGTATATCATCCATTTATCACATTTTCTTTAATTTTATTAGTTAAACTCATTAAATATTAAGAATTTGTATATGTTAGTAGTAAAATTTAAATTTTTCTTTAAATATTATTATTATTATTATTATTATTATTATTATTATTATTATTATTATGATGATGATGATGTTAAGTAACAGTAATTAAAATCTTATAATAATATAACAAAGTAATAAGATAAATTAAAAAATATAAAAGTCATAATAGATAATACTATATAAAAAATGAATTAAATATTAAATATTAATACCACATATAACTTAATTAAATATTAAAAATTTAATTTATATTTTATATATGATAAACTTGCTCATGGATCGGGTAGAGCTACGACCTAAATTTTTTTAAAATCGTAAGCCTAGGCTCTTATTTAACGTGTCTAAATCTGCCTATTTAAGTCAAAATTAATGTTCATCACATTAAAGATATATTTTTACTAATATTTATATATTTTATAATTAAATTTAAATAAAATATATTTTATTTTAATTTAAAATTACTATTCTAACTAGGCGAGCTAGTCTAAAACAAAAATATTTTCTTTAATAAAGTATATTATTCATTTATCACATTTTCTTTAATTTTATTAGTTAAACTTATTAAATATTGAAAGTTTGTGTATGTTAGTAGTAAAATTTCAATTCTTCTTTAAATATTATTACTATTATTATTATTATTTTAAGTAACAGTAATTAGAACCTTATAATAATATAACAAAGTAATAAGATAAATTAAAAATATAAAAGTCATAATAGATAATACTATATAAAAAATGAATTAAATATTAAATATTAACTATTAATACCATATATAACTTAATTAAATATTAAAAATTTAATTTATATTTTACATATGATAAACTTGTTCATGGGTCGGGTCGAGCTGCGGCCTAAATTTTTTTAAAATCGCAAGCCTAGGCTCTTATTTAATGTGTCTAAATCTGCCTATTTAAGCCA
>JBBYHM010000013.1:4575669-4587371 GCA_038381775.1 Adansonia rubrostipa
TCACTTGATTTTGCTTTAAAGTATGTCAAAAGGTTCTTTCTTTCCTTGTAATAACAACTTTTTTTTTTGGCTTCAGTATTTTGGTGTTGCAATTAGTAACATTTCCCTCTTGCCCACATTTCATTTCATTTCAACTCTCTTCTCTTGAAGTTGAAATCTTTTGTGAAGATTTTATTATCTTTAATTCCAGTTCTTTTTTTTTTTGTCCTTTACCCTTAACCAGGCCACCCCAAACCCATCTCCCTATTTTTCTTCCTTGTATTGGCTCTATATTAGTGGCTGCACATGTAAGTAGTTCACTCTTTTGCCTTCTGGGTCATCTTGTTTCCCCTTCTTTTCTCTAGTTTCTTGCTGTTGCGTTACTTTCTTTAGGATTTGGGATTTGGGTAGTTCTCAGATTTAGTAGTTTACTCTTGCTGATTCTAAAAAGTTGTTTTTTTTTTAATATTTATATATATATATTTAGAGAGAGAGAGAGAGATCATGGCAGGAGGAGGAGGAGCTCCAGCAAAAGATGAACCACAACCGCATCCACCGAAAGAACAGTTGCCCAACATTTCTTATTGCATTACAAGCCCACCTCCATGGCGTGAGTTTCTTCAATCCTGCTGTTCTTATTATGTTTTTTTCTTTTCTTTTCCTGGTTTTGTGACAGCGTAGATTCCAGATTTTATGTTCAGCACCACAGGTGTTATGTTGGATTTTTGGTTAGTTTACAGTGTGATTCTTCTGAATCTACTAGGGAATCTACCAGGGAATGTTTTAGGTAGATTTTGGTATTCGTTATTATTTTTGAAGGTTATACTTCTATAAATTATTTCTTTAGTTGAAAGTAAGTAGCTTTTTTGGGCTCTTCTTTCGGCTTAGATACCCCTTTTTGGAAAAGTAAAATTCCACTCTTCTGCAAAGAGATGAACTTTCTTTTTAATTTTTTATGTATATTCTAATTCTGAGGAAAAAAAAAAAGAAAAATAATTACTTTTTGATAATTCATGTACCGATTTTTTTTTAATTGAATGACTAATATATATATGTATTTGTATATACTGTTTTTTTTTTAAAAAGCCATTTTTCTCTATGTGTCTGTGGCAATCATGGATGGCAATTCTGGTCATACGCATATTGATTGGGTTATAGTTAATCTGAAGCCAATTTCTCTCTGCTAGTTGACTTTCTTTAGGTTCAATTTTGTTTGGCATTTCCTCTCTACCATTTGGTCCTTTCTGTTTGTCTTGAAACTTTACTTCCTCCTGACTGTCTTCAATTTTCTCTCTGGGTCTTCTATCTTTTATTTTAAACAAATGTTGGGAATTTTCATATATTGTCTTGATGTGGGTTGAAGATGATGCATTACTATTGTGTTTACACCTTCACTTCCGCGTTTTGTGATTAACTGCCGTTATCATTGGTATTTGTATGCCAGTGGGAAATAATTGCAACTAATCTCTTGACATTTTGGTCCTGTATTTGATGCAGCCGAGGCCATCCTTCTTGGTTTTCAGCATTATATTGTGATGCTCGGCACGACAGTGATCATTCCCACTTCTCTTGTTCCCCAGATGGGAGGCGGCAATGTAAGGCCTGAAAAACTAATCAATTGACTTTGATTACTGAGTTATTTTGCTTTGACATAATAATTTCAATCATGTTATTGCAACGACCTCTATAGGAGGAGAAAGCAAAGGTGATCCAGACTCTGCTCTTTGTTGCTGGTTTGAACACATTGCTGCAATCACTGTTTGGGACTAGATTGCCTGCTGTGATTGGAGGGTCTTATACCTTTGTCCCAACAACAATCTCTATTATCCTTGCTGGACGGTTCAGTGATACTACAGATCCTATCGAGGTTTTGTGATCTAAACTCCATTTTACTACATTAGGCGATGTTTGTTTGGATTTTGGAATTGCCACAGCTGCTTATTAATTTGGAGAAGCAAGCATTTACCTAATTGCAATACAGGAGACAATTTCTATCCAGCTCGAGAATTACTTATGTGATACCATATGTTTTCGCTCTTTGACATCCTATTGAAAGAACAGTATAAACATGTTTGGAATGCATTCCATTTTTTCTTTATAGGAGTTTATAATCCATTCTCATTCTAAGGTACCATATTCTAGATACTTTTTGTAGTTTATTACTTGAAAGTAAATATAAAGAAAACGGAGTAATTAAATTGTCCAGTTTGCACACCAACATTCTGCATATTTTTTTTCGTTGGTTTGTTTAAATATTGTGTTATGATGCCTTTCCAGAGATTTAAAAGGATAATGAGGGCAACTCAGGGCTCCCTCATTGTTGCTTCAACTCTTCAGATTGTCCTTGGCTTCAGTGGCCTTTGGCGTAACGTTGCTAGGTTAGTTGACTAGCGAGTGCTTAATATTTCAAGGAAAGCTTGAAAAGCTTGGCTATATTTGCTTTTCCTTCTAAGTAATTTGGAATTAGGTTGATTGTATCTTGGTCTTATATTTTTAATTGTTAGTTGATGCAAGTGGATTCAGTTTTTGGATTATAGGTTCTTGAGCCAATACTTGCTAAATGATGATTCACATGGATGTTTGCGCAGTATATCTAGAATAAAGTCAAATATTTGAGTACCACTTTTTCAGTTAACTCAATTTAATCATATATGTTTTATTTTTCCATTTTTCAGGTTTTTAAGTCCACTTTCAGTTGTTCCTTTGGTATCCCTTGTTGGTTTTGGGCTCTATGAGTTCGGTTTTCCTGGGGTAAGTCTCTGCTTTATATGGTGCAATATGTATATGCATAGTCTGACATGGTATTATATCATCATCACCGTGAATGTTGCTTATTGTTTCAATTGATAGGTTGCCAAATGTGTGGAGATTGGACTGCCTCAGTTAATTCTTATAGTATTTATCTCACAGGTACTTCTTATAATTTTTGAGACATGTTGTCATCTGTCTTATAGTTAGAGTATTTGTGACTTTTGATCTCATTTGACTTCAGAACTATAATTTTCATCAAATAACCATTGTTTGTCTGTGTTAATTTTGCAGTACATGCCTCATGTGATAAAATCTGGGAGACATGTGTTTGATCGCTTTGCTGTGATATTTTCAGTGGTGATTGTTTGGATTTATGCACATTTACTCACCGTGGGTGGTGCCTATAATGGTAAAGCACTAAAGACACAAATAAGCTGCCGCACCGACCGTGCTGGTCTAATAGATGCTGCTCCATGGTGAGTTCATGTGACATCCTTACTTCGGTTGTCCCCTTCATGTTTCTCAATTGGTACATCTTGCATGATTTTAACCTATTAATTATTTATTTTGAGATGAGGTGCACATGAAATACTTTTGTGGCTAGGGCACATTTTCTTAAATAATAGGGTTTCACTATCAACTGAATGGGTAAGGTCGCACTTTTTAAAGTATTATTAATTTTTTTTTTTTTTTGGAAAGATAAAGTATTATGAATTTAATAAAGAATCTGAGGTACAAAAGGCACTTTTGGACCTGTGTTTGATAACAAACTTAAGATTTCTTTTACCATAATCTGATATCATTTGTCTAGAACAATGTAGTTATAATTCGTTCCTTACAAGAATTAGCGGTGTGCAGGATAAGAGTTCCTTATCCCTTTCAATGGGGAGCGCCTTCATTTGACGCTGGTGAAGCTTTCTCTATGATGATGGCTTCTTTTGTTGCTCTTGTAGAGGTTAGTTTTCGTCTTTTTATTTATGAAGTTTATTTCCTTTTGAAACTTTTTTTTTCTTTGTATTTTGATGTTTTTAAACTAAAAAACTGAATTGAGTGTCATTGTCATCATTGTTGTTTTTCTTATTGCCGTCTTTTGTCTTTTATTTCCATTTCTTATTGACTCTCCTGCACTGCCATTTTTTTTTCATTTTCTTCCCTAGGGATAAAAGTATCACGTTTTTCAGTTTTCTTTGGTGATTTGGATATTTTATATTGCTGTTTAAACATGCATCAAAGAAAATTATTTCATTATTTTAGGAAATTAATAGTTAATTGCAGAGTTTTTCACTAATTCAAAGTACTAACTTTTTACCTGTCCGATGTCATGAACAGTCCACTGGGGCTTTTACTGCAGTGGCACGATACGCGAGTGCAACTCCAATGCCACCATCTATTCTTAGCCGTGGTATTGGTTGGCAGGTAATTTGAGAAAGCTTGTTGGATACTCCTATGATGTGAAGAAATTTTGTGCAATAAAGATTATTAGTTAAATTGGCTGTCATATACTCCATGGTCGGATTGGATTGCCCTACTGCTAACCCTGTGCCTAAAAGGACATCAATCCATACACTTCCAGTTATCATCATTAGCCCAGGAGAAAGGACCCTGCATTTCCATTTTAACATCTGGAAATTTCATCTCAGTGAACTTCAGTTTCATGTTAATATTAATTTCTTATTTTGTGAAGTAACATTTTTTTTTTTTCCGGTTTTAGGGAGTTGCAATTTTGATCTCAGGGTTGTTTGGAACAGCCAATGGATCTTCAGTATCTGTGTAAGGCTTTGACTAGCTACAAGCATTATTGTCGTACCTTTTGTTTCCCGATTCAATTAATTAAAAAAAAAAAAAAACAGAATTTGCATACTGACTTTGGTCACTCTACAGCGAGAATGCTGGTCTTTTAGCCTTAACACGAGTTGGCAGCCGAAGGGTTGTCCAGATCTCAGCGGGATTTATGATTTTCTTCTCCATTCTTGGTATTTTGCTGATTTATAAGATTTTTCTCCAAATAAAACCTGTTCATTTTTTCTTTCATATTTGTTGATTTTTATAATTAATGTGCAGGAAAATTTGGAGCAGTCTTTGCTTCAATTCCCGCACCCATTATTGCGGCTTTGTACTGCCTATTCTTTGCTTATGTTGGTACGTGTCTGATTCGATCTGTTGATGAGGAAACATGTGATTCTATGATTTATATTAAGCTCTTTCAAGCTATTTTACTCGAACTCGGGTGTGAGTGTAGATACGAATATGTTGAATTTTTTTTTTTTTAAGATTTTTATATATTTAGAGGGTCCTTTGAGGATAATATCCCTATAGCCTGTCCAGGTATGCGGTGGATATGGGTATTTCAAGTAAAACAAAGATTTGGAGCGGCATAGCTTTCAAGTATTCATGTATTCTATTTCCTTGTGGTTCTACAGGTGCTGGAGGTCTTAGTTTTCTTCAGTTCTGCAACCTGAACAGTTTCCGTACGAAGTTTATATTAGGCTTCTCTGTTTTTATGGGCTTATCCGTGCCACAGTACTTCAACGAGTATACTGCAATTAATGGCTATGGTCCTGTTCACACAGGCGCGAGATGGGTATTCATACTTTTATCACTTTTTGAACTTTTTAATCTTAAATAGCCTATTGTTATATTCATTTTGTAGTTAACTGGGCCTTACTGACAATAATTCGATGCCCTATCTTAACAGTTCAACGACATTGTAAATGTGCCTTTTTCATCAGAAGCATTTGTTGCGGGTTGCTTGGCATATTTCCTTGATAACACATTGCATCGCAAGGAGAGCTCAATTAGGAAGGACAGAGGTAAGCATTGGTGGGACAAGTTCCGGTCATTCAAGGGCGATCCAAGGAGCGAAGAATTTTATTCTCTCCCTTTCAATCTAAACAAATATTTCCCATCTGTGTGATGTATACAAAGGTGCGAAGTTGAAGGTAATGTTATCAAATATTTATCGCCTTTCTGTCAAAGTTCTCAGAGCCCCTTTGTGAATCACATCTTTACTATCACCAAAACATTGCTTCCATTTACCTGTTCTGAATTGTATTACTACACGCTATAGTGAGTATGACATAAGTGTCTCCCTTCATAGGAGGCCTTAGAACTTTAGTTGAATTGTTTGGTCTTTTTTTTCTTTTAATCGCTGTAAATCTGACGGAGACGTGGATTTGAGCTAGCAATGAAGCCAGTTTTAATCCCTCTGTTCAATTCACCTTATTTAATGTTTGGTCTATAAGCGTTTAATATTTAAGATTTCAAGGGCGTTATCTACTAATCTGATGCCACAATTGGCATCATTGTTAAGTAGTGTGCCACTCCTTGTTATAAAGCATGAAGCTGAGCATTCATCCTATTTGTAAACCAGCTGGTGACTGGGTAATTCTGACTTTTATCATACATAGACATAGTCCACTCCACAATCTTGAGTTTGTGAAGTAAATGCTCATTCTTCGCTGTTCTTTATAATAAAGTTCTCCCCGGAGTGGATCAGATTCAGTCTTATTCACAATATTGTTTTCTTTTCAAAGTTTTTTGTTGGTACGGAAAGAGTTAACAGATGAATTTCAAACCTGTTGATAGATTTGGACTAAAATTAGTAATGGAAACTAGAGGAAGTGAGTGGTTTTCTAACAAAAAAGGGGGAAAATAATTGATATTTTACCTCTGGATATGTGAATTGAGGACAGTTTCTTTTGCATAGTTTGGTTAAGCAATGGAAAGGAAATGATATATTATATTAAATGTTCAATTATACACTTTTGAAAATTAAATATTTTATTTATTCTGTCAATAATTTTGAAACTTTTTAAAATAATTGTGAAAGTAAAAAATTTGATAAAAATATTATTTTTATAATAAATCCATTGGCATCTCTTTATTTTAATTTCTCTCTCTCTCTTTTTTTTTTTCTTAAATTTAAAATGATTATGAAACAAAGGAAAAAGTTTCTTACTTTACTTTCTTTTCTTTTCACCACTTGTCTTCAAATCAAACGTAACTTTAAAAGTGATTGTATAAATCAATTAAATTAATTTTTTTATTTATTCTCAATCATATTTTTCAAGTATAGATCGATGACAATATTTATGTTTGTCCTAGTAAATATTAAATAAAATGCATAAAAGTTTAGGCCCATTCAAGAGTTATCCATCCAGTTGAATAATGAACCAGGTCTTGAATATATTTTTTTCTTTTAAATCAAATTAACCTAACTCTTCGAGGTCCATGGCACCTCTGCGTCAGACCTTCAAAGTGCTTTAACTAAAGGCTGAAGCTTTGCATCTCCTGTTCATTTTGCTTCTAAAGCAGCAAAATATATAAACAAAATATCAACAAAATTTGACCAAACTGGCTTTTTCAATGATATTGCCATCGTTTTCTTAGCAGTTAGCATTATTAAGATTTGATATTTTATCAGTAGAATCAAAGATTTAATACTCTATCAATAAATTATATGACTGTTGGCAATAATATCACTATCCTTGATGTAAAATCTACTTGTATTTTTATATCAAAGATTTTTATCCAAACCTAAAAGGAATACACTTCTTGATTATTTCATTTTCACAAGTTGTTAAAACACATGCTCCAAAATAGATATTTTTAACATCTATGTGAAAGCTTATCCTGAAACAAATCCACCAAACATTCAATGGCTTTCAGTATTTCTTGTAGTTATTTATTTGATTTATTTCATGATTATCCCCTCAACTTATTATGTTCAAGTGTGTTAATTAAATAATTCATATCTTATCCACTTGATGATAGTCGTTTGAGTTTGAGAAGCGACAGAAACATAAGTTAGAATAATTGACTTTGTTATCAAAATGAAAGTTTCAAAAGCAATAAAAGGGTTTCTGAGGGGACCTTTTAGTGAGAGATGCAATGTTACTGAATAAATTACAAAGACAAAAATTAAGTGTCGAAAAGTTGCAGGAGCTAGTGAAAAATTAGGTGTCCATGATTGGATAGCTGCTTGAATTTTTTTATCTGACTCAGATCAATTAGAAAATATCGTTCATAAAATAACAAAAAAGTAAAAATTATTTTTATATTGATATTTATATATTTTTATAATTAAATTTAAATAAAATATTTTTTATAATTAAATAATAATTTAGGCCAGATTAAGTTGATACAAATTAAAAACAAATATTGTTTAAGATTCAATTCATACAGACCACCCGAATAAATAATCCAACGCTTGTATAAGTCTATGCAGAATGCAGGCAGCTGATGCTGCAAGTTGAATCGGAGAACCTTCTCCTGGTGACAAAAACCTTTCTCATTTTAATGCTCCATTGGTCAATGAGAAACAAAAACAAAACTTTATTTAAAAAGAAGATTACACCTCCCTTCATAGATATTAGTTAACTAGCACCCAAAGAATCCCAAAATCCACCTGGTCTTACTTTTTAGCTCAATGATATCAACCCTAGCCATTGTTTTTTCAATTTTAGATATGAGTATATATTTAATATGATCAGTTAAATTATTTTTAAATTTTTTTTATACATTTAAATGATCATAATTTTTAAACTCATATTTAAATATATGTCAAAAATAGATATTGAATATGAATATTTTAAAATAATAATGATTTTTCTATTAAAAGATTTTGGCATTTCAAATAAAAAATTCAAAAGCATCAAAGTTTGCCTTGCTAGTGAGCATCAAATTAAAGGGAAGCTTACTAAAAAAAATGTATGTTAATGTAAACAATGTCATTATCGTGGAACTAATCATGTATAAAGTTGGATTATGCTCTTTATAAAGATTAAAGCAACCTGATTATTGCTTTCTGCTGTTCAAATTCAAATCCAATTGTTGATCCTAAGCTGGAAAGCAATAGCATATTATCATTTATTGTTTTTCTTTATTCATAAAACAATATCATATGCCCACAAGCAGCCTTGTGAATAGACAGTAATTCGGAATTTTGCTAAATTTTTTTTTATTTTTTAATAGCTAGTACCATACACTTAAGCTTTTTTTTATTATTATTTTGTACAAAGAAAGTTGTAATTTGAAAATAAAAAAAGAGATTGAAGATATTATAATCGCGTTTTAGACTTACTAAATTATGCCTTTTAAAGATCATAAATCAACGAAGCTAAGCTTTGGATTTTCGTTTTTGCTTCTTTCTATGTGATATAGGTACGTAAGCTAAAAGAAACAAAAGCATATTACCTCATTCGGATCCTGAAACTACTCTAAGGTTTTCACTTGATAAGAAAGATGAAATAGAAAAGATGAAAAACCTGTTAATATAATGGTTAAGTTACAAAATAAATAAGTCATGTTCATTACTTTTCATTATACTCATCATTACCATTCAAATGTGTATAATCTACTTATAAATTCCAAAAAATATACTTACAAATGATGAGTAAAATTATATTGGGCAAAAATAAATTGAGAATTACAAAACAAAACAGAACTCATTTTAACAATTGGATAAACAGGGTTTTTTTTTTTATCCTTATCTCTTCCCGTCCTTACCAAATGGTGTTGAGCGATGAAGGTTTTTTTTTAGAATTCAAATATAAATGGCAGGTATGGACGACACGCGGTCATTGCAAAATGTTGTTCCCATTGACTTCAACTAACGGAAAGGAGGAAGAGTTTAATGCTACCCAGTAGTTTTTTTTTTTTGACCTACATGAATAGGAATCAATTATAATAATAAGATAAATCTGATTTTCCATATAATATGTATTGAGATACAGATTCTGTACAAAACAAGCTAAGATGTTTCATGCAATAATTTAAATGGCATAGTCCACTAGCTTTGGTTATATCTAGACCGTTGTGTTGGTAGGATCGAATTGTGATTTAAAAATTTTAATTTTTTTGTTTAGGTTAAGACAATAGTATTATATTAACTCAAGAACTAATTTCACTATTTATTATATTATTAAAGTATTATTTTATATTTTATAATTAAATTCAAATAAAAAATATTGTTTATTGTTAAATAATAGTTAGATTCTATTTGAATCAAATCAAATTAAACAGAAATTTATCTAAGACCTGACCCATGAACTGAGCCTGCTTACTTGGCCCTTGGAGAGAATGCATGTCTTTGGTCATGATTTTCAAAGTTCTAACCAGCTAACTTCTTTAGCTGTGTCACGCCCTAAACTTGATTCTAAGACGTAACAACTGTCACATACTTATATAAGTATGTAAGGCTACGAATTCTATTTTTCTTTTTATATAACCATTGGTTAGCAAATCCAAATACATGAAATTTTCAAAAGTATCAGACATTGTACAAAATATGATAGGAGGTTTGACTGGCAATGATCTCTTGCATCCAAATCACCTTATAGTAGAACAGCTATTTACCAAAATCTATAAGGAAATTAGAATCGATGAAGTGAGTATAAAATACTCAGTAAGTAACAAACCGACTCAACCACCCGGATCATATATTACTATTACATAGGTATAAACTCTTTCCAAACAAAAGAATTTGGTCATAATACTCATACTAGAATCACAACCACATCACCTTACAATTATTCACAATTCAAGTTTTAGTAGTGAAACATTTTGTATTCAAATAAAGAGATATGATAATGAGAATGGTTATGGTTACAAATTCACATTTATATTCATATTCATATCTAGGTTCATAACAAATTCATATTCAGATTCAAATTGGGCTACGACCACTTTCACCCTAGTGGCTAGTTCCATAACCATAACGTAACCTTAGAGAGGATACGTAAATGCTAGCATATTTGCCATTATATTCGTCCCCAATGGCAAGGTCAGAACGTAATCAAGTCAAATAAGATTGGACTACAACCATTTTCACCCTAGTGGTAAGGTCCATATTCATAATATAACCTTAGAAAGGTCAAGTACAATGCTAACATATAGTGCTATTGTATTTATCCCCAAATGGTGAGGTCTAAAACATAGCCAAATTCAAAATCAATAACCATCTCAATCAAATTCATATTTAGACCCCAAAATTGCAAGAACAAAAACATTATTCACAATCATAATCATATCAAACGTATTCTACAATTTACAGACTTAAAGCATATTCAATCACAATAAATAATCGATTCAAAAATTCAAATTATTCTCATATTCAATAGTACTATTCACAATAATCCACATGAAGACTCATTTTCATATTAAACATAATATATCTATACATTTTATAAATTCGGTAAGTTACTTAGCATCTCAAGTTTTCTGAACAAAAAAAAAATCTAGTCAAAGTATACTTGAAGTCCCTATAATCCATATAAACCATAATTACTATGAGATCCACTCATACATTATCTTTATGCAATGTTCCTAATGACTTCTTCAAATTAAACCTATATTGATTCAATTCGCTCCCTTAAAAAAGTCACATTCACTCTCTAAAGCTTATTTAACCCCTAATTATACATCTATTATACCTTTCTAATACAAGGAAAATTAGTCAAAACCATAATGGGAAGTAAGAAACTTTAAAAGAAATCATATTGTTATTACATAAAATCAAGACTTTATTATATTTTATATATTTAAAAAATTCAATAAAATCGTATAATTAAAAATCATGATTAATTATGGCAAAATATATCAAATAAAACTCAAAATTAATTTTTAATGCATAAAAATTGAATTTTCTAATTTTTCCAAAATCTAAAAAATATGTTCATTTAGCTTACTTTGAGACCTCATAACTCACAATATAAATTGAATCTAGGGTATTATTTTATACCAAAATGGAGCCTCTATATCATACTTCAATATACGAATTTTGAATCAAAATCATGGTGGTGGAAAAATCAACTTTTAAAAAGCCAAAATTTGGCTAGTCATCACTATTTTACCTAGATTTCTAGGTTTAAATGTTCAGGTAGCCAAATTTTGGCTTTTGATTCTCTTAACTCATAAATCATCAGATCAACCACCAATGCTAAATTAAAGTTTACATTTCATACTACAATTTA
>JBBYHM010000013.1:4590374-4602354 GCA_038381775.1 Adansonia rubrostipa
GTAACATCTAGCATTTGTCGAATTCCAATGCATAGAATTTTGCAAAAAAATTATAGTCAAAGATTTCTTTCTTGTTGCAATGATAATATAATTTTTTTAATCTCATATTATATATTTTATTTTACTATAAAATTTTAAAAAATTAAAAATAATCAATAATTATTTTTAAAAGACGAAAAATAATCTTAAAAGTTTTAAAGATAAAATAATCGTCCTAACTATTATATTCTGAAACTATATCTTTAAAAAATTAAAAGATAACATTCATCATCAATACTGTTAAATTAGAGATATTATTCATCACTAATATTACTAAATTTAAGATAAAAAGATATTTTTTATTATTCTCTTATCTCGTCAGTAAAATTTTTTTATTTTATAATTTTTTTATTTTTTAAATAAATTTTAAAAAAAATGTGCTATCTTATTAATTTAATTTATGAAATCTAAGATCATAGACAAGATGGTTCAAATACATGGAAACGTGAAAAACACAAAGTGTGCATTGACAAATCTACCCATACAAAAGCACTATATTTAAAAATGAAAAGGACAATTGGGGTGTATAGACTATAGAAACGACAAGTTTTCATTTGATAGAGTTGGTATCCGTGGGGGAGTTAAAAGTTTGGGGCGAAGGAAGATTCGTGGAAGTGGGAAGCAGTGTGAGTATCTTGCGATTTTGACGTTCACCTTTTCATTCTTTCATTTGGACCAATCTTCCTATTTCAATTGAAATCTTGGACTTTTCACCATTATTGATCCTCTTATCGTAATGTTTAATCGAAGGGCAAGAATAAGAATAAAAAGTAAAAAAAAAAAGAGAGAATGTATATTTTCTAATTTAATAAAAATAAAAGTTAAATGAAATTAGAAAACTAAAATAAATTTTATTTTTTAAAATTAATTTTTAAACTTTTTAAAATATACTGTGATCAACATGTGTTATTCTACTAGTCTAATTCGCAAATTTAAAAATTTTTTTTGGTACCGGATGAGATAATTTCTCATAAAATAAGTAAAATAAAAAAAAAATTATTTCATCCATTATGAATGAAGCTTTTAGATTATACAAATGAATTAGGATATATAAAAATAAAAAATAATTAAAAAAAGATATATGATAATTTTTTGATCTTACTTAATAAGTGTATAAGAATGAACTCTAGAATAAATAGAATTTTATTTTTTTCCTTTAAATTTAAATCTTTTCAAAAGTTAAATAAAAATACCTTTCTCACTTTGTCCTTAAGTTAATAATTTTATGTATAATTTATCTTTTTATTATTTTTCATCTTTTATTCCAAACATAATCAAAATAAATTCCTTCTCTCAGAATTTTTTATTTATTTTTCTTGCTCACCGAATAGACAGTGCCAACCTAAATTGGCTTTTCAATTAATTGTTAAGGCACTATTTTCAAAAATAATTAATTGTTGAGGCACTGGTGTAAAAATAAAAATAAAAACATGAGAAAGACATGATCCATTTGGAAGATGCGGAATTATGGATTTGTGGCAATAAATGCTTGATTTCAAGGAGAGGTGGAGGAGGCCTAGAAAGAGTTGAAAAGAGTATGATAATTGGTTGCTTATTTGCCTAGGTTTACCCTCTTTTTTTATGTTATTTACGAGGTGTTTTTTAAATACTAAAGAATGATTTAATTATTATGATTATATTATTGTGTTTGACAATGATTTATAAATATTACATGACAGTAGTTTTAGATTATTAATAGCGATTATGTAATTATCTTTTGGAATAATTTGAAGCTAAAAAGATTGAAAAAAAAAATATCATCAAAATAGAGTTATCGTTAAAAATATTTCAAAATAAAATTATTTACAAAGTGATGCTCATAAAAATAAGTTTCTCTCCAATTTTTATTTTTTTTAACTTTTATAATTAGATCTTCAATTTTTAATCCTTTTATACAAAATAATTTATGTGATTTTTATTTCAATGTATCATATAATATTTATTATATTATTTTTTATATTATTAAATATATCACATTATCGTGCTTTCAAATCAAATTTAAAATTGTCATAGTGTGTTTGGTTTACTGAAGTAGAATAAAACTGTAATAAAATAGTTATTTTGTAGGAATGAAATAGAGCCGTAATCTAATGACATAACTATTACAATAGTTGGGTTTAATAAAATGGTACACTATGAAATTTTAATCCTCGACAAAGGGGACTAAAATCCTTTAGAACAATTTTATATGCCGTTGAAGGTCAGAATAGCCATTCAGTAGGGAAGGTGTGGAATGGTTGTTTAAGCCTTGGGCAAAATAAAATAGAAATAAGCTATTCCATAGAATGGGCATTCAGCAAACCAAATGATCATGTCATTATAGTGCACCGAATCAACCTGTACTGAAATGGCTACTATAGTAAGCCACAAATGCGATCAATGTTATGCATGGGTTAGTGTGTGAGTAATGTAACTTCAACTTATATACGAATTTACCAATTTGATTTCTTTTTTTTTTTTTTCCAAGTACAAAGGCATGTTAGGGTCTTTTATCCAATAAGTGTAAATGTATATCAACTCAAAAAATTAAAATTTAATTTTATGTTTTTTATGCAAAAAAATACATGCATTTGCATATACGTACTACTATAAATAAACTAGCAGTAATTTTTCATATATATATATATATTTGTAAAATTTTGCTATTGAGTGTTTTTAGAGTATTTTTTTTAAATTACTTAATAATTTTCTCAAAGCATTAAAAATCATTATGTTTTACTATCAACTATCACATTTAATTAAAAATACTATAAATTAAATGTTAACTAACTTTAAATAATACCTTTTAAGACACTTGTTTACATAATTCATATCTTTATAGAACGTTATCTCGCATTGATCATAAAATTTTAATATCTTCAAATAATGTAATATAAATTATATATATCTTCGGATATATAGGAAGTTGTCTCACATTAATCATAAAATTTTCAAGTTTCACAAAGGGGAGCAGCTATAAACATTTTATGATTGGAGAATAGATTGGAAAAACTTGAAAATTGAGACCTAACAACTCTTATTTCTTTCCCTTAGTATTTTTATGTTTATTGTAATGTTTATGATATTAAAATTTTAGGGTTTTGTGTTTTATTTAATTAACTTGAGCTAAATTTATTTTTCTGAGGTTGCAGGGAACTTAACATGTAATTTGGATTAGTTGAACCTTTTTTTCTTGAATTAATAATAATTAAGTTATTTGTTCAATCTTATTTTAATGCTACTAATTAATTAGCCACCAATTAGATTGACTTAGTAACTCTAATGAACTTGAAAAATAGGATTTTGAGTCAAGACTTGGATTGAATGATATGTTTCGTATTCATTTATTATGATATCCATATGTTAGATAAGAATATACGAGCATGTCATATGTAATCAAATTAGAATATAAACTTAATGAGTTTCTTTTAATTCAATTTGCATAGAAATGTAGTAAAATAATTAAGAGAGATATTTTTATAAGACCATTTAAAGATACTTATAAATAATCAGAACTCTAAGTTAACAATTTATTATCATTAATTAAGTTAAGAGGGTAAAATAGATTCAAATGACTTATTGAGGGATGTTGTAATCCTTAGTTTTTCTCATTGATTAAACAAACCTTATTTATTTTCTTTTCTTTGTTATTTAGTTAGTTTTAGTTTAATTTTAATTTCATTTTACTATATTTTAATTGGTTATTTGGATAATATTAAATTATTTTAAATTTTAGTACTTAACAAATTTGATATCGATTTTTCATAGGATTGATACTCAACTCTTCACTATATTATTTATTATGATACATGCACTTATATGGTTAAATTCGAAAATGCTTAAAAGCTAAAATAAAGCCCAATTCCTTCATCCAAACCAAAACCAATATTAAATAATATTAAAATTTTTTTATTAATTTAAATATAAAAACTTTATAATTATATTAAAATATAAAAAACCTTATACATATTTTGAAATAAAGAGAAAGAAAAATATGGAAAAAATGAATTTTATAATTAGAATTTCAATTTACTTTTAAAAAATACCATTATATTTGCATTAATATATATTTTAACTATATCTTTTAATTAAGAATACATATAAGTAATAAAAAGATGGTTAAAAAGTAAATTTGTTAGTCTACTTTTATTTGGTTGAAATTTACCACTAAACCTTGATTTTTAATTGAATTTCATTATTTTGAGTAATTCGAAAGTAAAATTTAATAAAAATATTCTTTCAGATATTTTATTTTAATAATTAATAATAAATTTATTTATAAAAAATATTAAAAATTAGCATAGATTTGTTATTTTACGAAAGAAAACCTTGAAAAATAAGAAGACCAAAACGAGTTTAGTTTTTTATAAGATAAACATTATTTGTTAATTTATTAAATTATAATATTTTATTAATTAATTTAGTGATGCTAATTATTAAAATAAAATAATTTAAAATATTTTTTATTAAATTTTATCTTCAAACTATTCAAATTAAATTTAAGCGGTAAATTTCAATCAAATATCAAAATTTAATGATAAAATTTAATCCAATAAAAAGTAAAGTGGCAAAATTTATTATTGAGTTAAAGTATGATGGTAATTTATCGTTAATCTCAAAAGTAAAATGATAAATATCAAAGTATAGTTTTGAATTTTATTATTCAAATATGTAGAGATGTTTGTATTCCAATTAACTCATCCTAGCTTAAAGGCTTGTTCAATATTTGAAAGGATTCTAATAAAAATATTATACTTAAAAAATAAACTTTGGTAAGAAAATAAAGCCCATTTATAAAATATGTATATATTGGCTCTAACATTAAAGCTTAAGCCTGACTCGTTTTTTAATTATATAATATATATTAGCATATAATTTATATTATATAATGAATAATCATATAATATTATATTATAAATATTAAAAAATTTGTTAAGTTATATATGTTTTAAAATTTAATAAAAGAAAAAATTAAGTTACTCAAGATTAATTTAAAAATATATATTTTCAAAAAATATATAAATTTAATCATATTTAAATACATATAAATAATATTAAAATTATATTTAAACTCGATCCGTGCAACCCCATCACAAATTTAGCTTTAATCCTAATAAAAAATGGATTAGTTAAGTTACACGCCCGTAGGAACAAACACGGCAAAATTGCGTACTACAATCCCATATTTTTTTTACGTATTTTTTTTCCGTAGTCCAAAACGCGCTTTGTCGGGTCCCACATTCAGACAAAAATCCTTTCGTTGCTTAAATAGAGAGCGAGAGGGAGAGAAACACAACAACCTTTGCAGTTAAACAAAAAAAGGGAGGAAAAAAAAGGAAGGGAAAAAAAAGATAATGAAAGAGTTTCAGGGTGAAGAAGCATCCCAGACACAGCCAAATTCAGACAATGGATAGGAAAGTGAGATAGGGGACAAAGGGTTTTAAACTGTTGGTTTCCTTTTTTTGTTTTGTTTTTCATTTTTTTCTTTCTTCCTGTTGGGGTTTTTGGATTTTACTCATCGATTAGCACTTATTTGATGAATGAATATATATAAATATGTATATATTTATTTGCTTATATAATTCTCCTGCTTGGTTTCATTTTTAATATAAGTGCCGCATGTTGGGTTCTTTGGCTGTTTTTGGCTGTTTTTATCTAAGTGTTTGTTAATGAACCTCATCGCCATCGTTTCTCATCATCGAAACCACTTATCTTTGGGGGTGTTTTTGTTGTTGGAGTTAATAGTTGTAATAATGTCTCAGAAGAGGCCCCAGGAAGATGGTAAGGCTCGACCCTCAGAAGGGTATAGTTCTGATCAGGATAAACGGAGAAGGGTTCCAACCTTGAGAAAGTACACGCCTTTTTCCTTTTTTCTTAACCTTAATTTTCATTCTTCTTTTGCTTATTGATGCTTTTATGTTGTAGCGAAATTAAAAAAATAAGAAATTAATTGGGTTTATGTTGTTAGGTAAAATCAATTAGTGAATGTGGTTGGTTGATCCTTATGACTTATATGAAATGAAAAAAAAAAAAAAAGCGAATTTTCATTCACAAGTTTAATTGAAAAATCTTTGTTAATGTGCTTTTCTTGTGTTCGATATGATGGAAATTCTTAAGCTGTGAATACATATGAGTGGATATTTGTAATGAGTTTATTACTTGGTTATTAAAGTTGTTGGCATTTTGTAATATGATTAAAATTTTCTCTGCTAATGTTCAAACCAAATAGAGAACTGAGTTGGGTGTTTGTTTTTGTTGGAATCTATGTTGGTCCGACCCTTCATTTTTCTTAAAGAACCGGTATCCAACACATTTCCTGACATGTCTATGGGGGTATGACTCTCTTAGGACCTCCAAATACACAAAAAAACTTAGAAAAAATTAAGCATACTCGTGTCTGACACTCGCATCCGAGTCCGAATAACTTAGGTTGCAATTTGTTAACTTCCATGAGTGTTTTGTTCAATGTGGTTATGGGTTTTCTTCTGATTTCAGAATGATATGTCAGCACAGTAACTGTGGCCTAAAGTTCTTCAATCACAAGTACATGCTTTATCGATAGGTCTGAGAAGGCAGAGATGTTTGGTTGTATTACCACGGAGATTTGAGTTTTACTATTTTTTTTTTCCAAAAAAGAAATAGTTGATTTTTATATTTGAGGGTGATAAATATGGGAAATAAATAGTTTTTGTGCTTTTGGTATTGTATGTGGAGTGATATTGCTTGAATATGTTTTCATTCTCTATTAGTTGAATCTCACTTACACCTGTCCATGTTTTGTGATGAATTGGTAATACGATCCATGTAATTTTATGCATCGTTTTCGTATTGTTTCTTTTGGTTGCTAATCTGTTTGTAAACTATGGTAGTGTGGTTCAGGAGGTGATAAAGTTGCAATCAGTCCAGCATTTACTGGAGCCAGTTTTGGAGCCATTGATACGTAGGGTGGTATGTTTCCTTTGATCATGTTATTTCAAAAGTTTTTTTTTTCCCAGCAAAAACAAGTTTAGATTTTTATTCACATGGTATAGAGAGTGTTAGCAAGCTTTCCTTTCTATTCAGCCCTCTTTTTCAAGTAAAATCTTGTCATATCTTCATAATATATCTTCTTATGTTACGGCGCTTCAATGTCATAAGAAAGGTTGTAAGAACAGCTTTCTCAGGAGTTGAGATGATAAAATACTGTGTCCTGTGTCGTTAATGCTTGGTGACGTTTACTTTAGCAGGTATTGTAGTCTATGCCGCTTGGAATCAGGCGTGAATTTTGGATACGGTGATATGTACCACATCAACTTGGGCTTGTTCAATTTTTTCTTAAGTTTTTCCTTATATTTGGATAGTCTAAACTTCATACCTTTTTTTGGGGAAATAAGCCAATGCTTAAATCCCTGAGGAGCACACAAAGGGGCTTGTAAATGGATGTTGGACACCACTTGAACCTGAAAACCTAAGCTAGTAGATCCTTGGACCTTCCATGTGTACATGGCTCTTTTACATCTCACTTTGCTGAGATGTGGGATATTACGCTCACATGTGAACCCCAAAGCCTATGTCCGTAAGAAAAGAGTGTTGGACATGGTTACTTCAAGAAAAATAAAGAGTCAAAGTTACATAGATGTGTAGCACTATCTGTCTCCTACAGTTTCATGGTTGTTGCGCCTCTTCTGGTGGTACTGTCAAATTCTAATCATATGACAGCAGTAGAGAATTCCTGTTAACTTGTCCTGCTTCAATCATTTGATGGCTTTATATGGTTTAAAATCTTTAAAAAACTTTGAAACCCAGGTGCAAGGACTTTCACGTCGTTGCATCTTGTTAACTAGTCTTCTTTTTGGATCCTAACAGAAGGCTGGACTCTATAATTCCCTCACTTAAATCAAGAATGTGATCTTTAATTTTAAAACTGTGATAGATTGAAGGTGAAGTATCTTTCTTTAAGATATTGTTTAAAGTATATATCCAGCCAAATAATCTTAATTTTGCCATTAAGACTTGTTGGAGCATGTACGCCTAATGAATTGTAAAAAAATTGGTTGTCTTTGGTCTTTGGTACATATTTCCTTGATTTAGCTGTCTTTTTCTTTATTTATTTGGCATGAGCTTTCAGATCAGAGAGCGAGCTGATAAAATAAAACTGAAGGTGTGAACTAAATTTGTCATTGTAAATGGACAGTCGACTATTTTAAAATAATTGAACCTTGATACCCGACTCTTAATCTGTCATATAGACGTGGCTTGTATGCTTTTCAGTTCAACAAATTCTCTTGGCATCTTCACTCAGCCTTTTATGAATGTTTTTGATGAATTACTCTTTAGAGCATGAAATGTCATATTAATGTTATTATTTTTGCGTCACTGGGTGGACATTTTGTCAAACCATGTTGCTTCTACACTTCATTTTTTATGAAGTGCCTGTGTCCGACACATTTTTGGATATGGGTGTAGGGATATGAACCCCCAAATACATGGAAAAACTTAGAACAAGTTGACCATATCTGTACCGGACACATGCTCGTATCTGACACACCCCAGTACGAATAACATAGCTGTCAATTATTGTTGTGCTCTATTTCTTTGTAAATGCTTGTACTACGGTATCTGGCATTTAGTTATAAAGTTTTATCAGGCAAAGGGAGCAAACATTTGTATTCTTATCTATCGGTGGCAAGCTCCCTTATCTTTTAGTAGTTCTTGTTTCTGCACAATTCTTGTAAAAAAAAAATAAAAAAGTTGAATCTTGTCAAGAATTGGATGTACATTAACTATCTTGTTTTATAGGTCAAAGAGGAAGTTGAATTGGCTCTTAGAAAGCATTTGAACAATATGAAAAGGTATGAATTCAATTCAAATATGAATTAGAAATATTTGTGCCAAAAAGCTGTTTTAACTTCATTGTATACTAAACCGTGTGGTTCTACTCTTCTTTTTTTCATTTTTATTTTTAAGGAATGGTGGGAAGGAGATGAATTCTACCGAATCAAGAAGCTTACAACTCCAATTCTTAAATAATCTCTCTCTTCCTGTGTTCACTGGAGCTCGAATTGACGCAGAAGAATGTTCTGCCATTAAGGTGGCTATAGTCGATGCTCTTACCGGACAAATAGTTTCCTCTGGCGCAGAGTCTTCTGCCAAAGTAGAAATCGTAGTCCTCGAGGGTGATTTTGATGGTGATGAGGGGGACAATTGGACACTTGAGGAGTTTAAGAATAACATTGTAAGAGAGAGAGAAGGAAAGAAACCCCTTCTTACTGGAGATGCATTTCTAACTCTTACCGAGGGCGTCGGATTGGTGGGTGAGATTTCATTCTCAGATAATTCAAGCTGGACAAGAAGCCGTCGTTTCAGACTTGGTGCAAGAGTTGTAGATGGCTCTGATGGAATTAGAGTCAGAGAAGCAAAGACCGAATCCTTCATCGTCAGGGATCATCGTGGTGAATGTAAGTACTTATTTTTTAATCTGTTTCTGATGTGTAGGTATCTATATACTGTATAGCACACTTCTGCATAGATTAAGATGTTCTCAAGACATAGAATTTTGAGTTGTTTACTTTAAAATTTGTATATGCATTGACATAGCGGTTTTTAGGCAATTCATTATGAGAATGAGATGGAAAATAGAAGGGGCTCTTTTTCAACTTTTGGTTTTTGGTTGCAGTATACAAGAAGCACCATCCTCCATCTCTTTCTGATGAAGTATGGAGATTAGAGAAAATCGGCAAAGATGGGGCTTTCCATAAGCGCTTGAGTCGAGAAAATATCAACACTGTAAAGGATTTCTTGACCATGCTTTTCGTTGATCCACCAAGGCTGCGACATGTGAGACTTTACTGCTCTTTATTTTTGTACATATTTGTCTTCAAATGTCCTTTATTATTGGAAGTAGCATCAAAATTAAGAGAAAGACAACTGATTCAATTGCTTAATTGTGCCTGATAAGTTGGTAGCTCCTTTATTGTTAAAAGCTTTAAAATTTTCTGGTGTTTAATCAGTTTTAAGGCAGCTTTTAAGTTTCAGCATGTTTGGATAACTTTCCTGAAGGAACGGTCTCGTGAATGCTCTATGATTAGACCAAATGAATTTGTATGTGAACTATATACCTTAAAAAATTCTTTAGTTGACATTTATCAACTTAATCTTTAATTACATTGTACTTCCGAATTTTTGCTGTTTTCTGTGTAGCACCCCATGGTTGCGTTCAGCTATGTTTAATTTTGATATGCTCTTCATCAATTATGATTAATAAGGGTTAAGGATGTACATCGGAGAATTAAATGAACCTAGTATCAATAGAGATCCATGCTTTATCTAAGTCTCGCTGTTCATGTTGACTGTTCATCAACAATTAGGATTTTGATAATGTTAAAATGCTAATAGAAAGAATATTTCTTTCTTGGGATGTGTGCAGATCCTCGGCACAGGTATGTCTGCTAAGATGTGGGAAGTCACCGTGGAGCATGCTCGAACGTGTGTGCTTGATAAGAGGATGTACTTGTACTGCCCTCCTGGTTCTCAACACAAATCTGGTGTGGTCTTCAACATTGTGGGACAAGTGACGGGTTTACTTTCTGAATGCCAGTATGTTACGATCGATAAGCTGTCTGAAACTGAGAAGGCATGATACTGTTATTTCGCCAATTTTATTCGTTTATTTATTTATTTTACTTTCGTCATTAATGGCTTCTGAATTATCTGCTCCACCATCAGATTGAAGCCCAAAACTTGGTAATTTCTGCATTCCAACACTGGGAAGAAGTTATCTCTTTCGATGATGAAGCCTCCCTCATAGGTGGTTGTTTGAATTTAGCGAAAGCAGAGATTCCTAATGGTAGCAAGTTTTTGGCTTCTGAAAAGATGGGTGTATTCGATTACGCTCAACCAAGTGCTTCTTCTCCGGATATTATTTCAACCATCTATTCGGTCGGGGGTATGAGTGGCTTAGATGATTATGCCCTGCACGGTATTGAAAACCTGGGTCTTAGATATGACCAAACTTTGAGTTATCCCGGCCAAGTCACTAATTCCCTGATCTGTGACACAGATATTACTCAGAGTTTCTGCGACGAAGATCATCTTCGATTTTTCGATCCCCAGAACCTCGGCTTGGAATCCCAAGCTGATCTACAAACTGCCGTCAATGGTTTCCTTCTGCAACGGACCGTCGCGGTTCAAGCTCAGAGGAGATGGACCAAGATTTTCAGTGTGCTGAAATGGTTCTCCATTAAAAGAAGAGTCAAAGAGAAATTTCGAGGTCTTCAGATATAAGCCATGGGATGGCAATTATTTTTACAGGTACAGTTGCAATAGTCGCTAGGTACAGATACTGTAGCTGGTTTATAAATCCCCGTTGTTCATGTTGGATTATATCAGAAAATTGCAACCCTGTATCATATCATCATATTAAACTGCAAAATATGTAGCTGCGCTTCATATAGAATTATGCAGAGATCTTTGGTTGTAAAGTTATAGTTTGCTACAGTTGAAACAACATGGACTGTGAAGTGAAATCCTCCATGCATTGAGGGAATGAAATGCTTTTGTTTGATAATTGGGAACTTATTGCATTTGATTCTTGGTAACTTTGGACACCATATGATTACACGTATATGATAAAAGAAAAACATGAATGCATGAACATATCAAATTTTATATAATACGAATGATTGAAATATCAAAATTTATATAAGTATATAATATTTAAAAAATAATTATGACTTTATAAGCACCAGCAGCAGTTTTGAATGGTTCAGCACCCTTTTTTATTTCCGTTCTTGGGCCCCGCTTAAAGCTTCTAAAGCCTTTGCAAGTAGAACCATGATTTGAACACACATAATTACATTCGGTTTTAGTATATCCGGTAATTTATGTATTTTATCATATCATAATTTTGTTTAAAGTATTTTATATTTAAATATTTTTTGATATGTTAATAGTTTATTTTATATAGATTTTGAGATATATATTT
>JBBYHM010000013.1:4606199-4631064 GCA_038381775.1 Adansonia rubrostipa
TTAAAGGATGAGAAAAAGAAGGTGAACAGTAATTTTCATGACACGTATATTTATTTATTTTCACATATTTTATATATTTATAGATTTAATATATTTATAAAAATAATAAATTTCTTAATTTGGTTTTTTTTAAAATAATATATTAAAATTTAATAATTAATAATTTTTCAAATGAAAAAAATTAATTTTTTCAAAAACAAAAAGATCAATAATTGTAATAAATAAAATTAATTTTTATTATATATAAATATTTTTTTATAATGGATAATTTTGAATAAATATAATGTTAAAATAAATTAAAATGTTAAAAATATTTTTATTTTTAATTTATTATTTTAATTTTATAATAAAATAATTAGTATAATTTGATTCTTTAATTTAAATTTAATTATTTATTTTAATTTTTTCTTTAAATTTAATCATAATAAACGGGCTTGAAGTTAAAGGTTACCGTATGTAGTTTGACGTTAAAGAAACATGCAGATGGACAGGTGGATGAAAAATAGACTGAGCATAACATCCAAACTCAGAGTCCAGACACGGGGTCTACAGTCTATTCTTGTTTTGGGTGTCAGCCGTTGTTATGAGAAATTTTCCTTTATCTAATTAAATTTAGGATAATAGATTTTTTTTAATTTTTTAAGAAAAAATTATATGCAAAATTAATTATTTTTATAAAATTTTAAAAATCATATAATAATTATATATTTTTGTTTTGGGGACCATTAATTAGGGTTTTGGCATGTAATATACCTGAAGTCTTTTATTACGTAGCCAATTGATTATTAATTAAAATGTAATTTGATTTATTTATATAATTATTTATAATAAATAATATTTAATAAATTTAATATTTAAATTTAAATAGTTATGATTTTTTTAATATTAAGCTACGACTTTTTTCATTAAAAAAAAAAAACTCATGATCTACCATTAATGTTATAAGCTCATGATCTACCCTTAATGTAATGACCTTGATTCTTTGACTGAAATCTTTGCCGAGTGTATATCCAATTATTTCTCTTTACTTTTTTTTTTTTTAGTTCTTTGTATATTTCCACTTTTATATTTAATATGCATTTGGATAGCACTTTATTAGACTTGTTTAAGGGTCCGGTTACCCGTTAAAGTCTGAAGATCTGTCTGATATTTGAGAGGATTTGGACAAACATATTAGGCTAAAAAAATGGACTTGGACAAAAAAATTAGGCTCGATTAAATAATGGGCTGGGCTTTGGGTTTAATTTTAAAAGCTTGAGCTCGGCCCAACCTAATCTATTTTACTATTATATTATATATATTTATTTTATATTTTATGTATTATGTAATTTTTGTCATATAAATAATACATATATATAATATTATAGTGTAAATTTTAAAAACTAAGTTAAATTATTTATATTTATAAACTTAATAAAAGAAAATTATTAAATTAATAAAGATTAAATTTTTAAAAAATATGTTTTTTAAAAAATAAATTTAAAAAAAATATAATATGGGCGGGCTTAAACGGGCTTGCACTATCTATTTACAAATATGGGCAGGCTTGAGCAAAATTCGAGGCCCATATTTTGGGCCGGCTCGGACGTGAACAAACATATTTAATGTTAATACCAAGTTCAAGCCCGGCCCGAATTCGATCCGGCTTAGCCCATGAGCAGGTCTACACCTTACTATGTAAATTCATCTAATGAAATATAGTGATTCTATAATTTATTAATTTTTTTATTTTAAAAATTTGAATTGTTTTAAAATATATATATTTACATTTTATTTAATATAAAAATAATTTTATATAATTATAAAAAAATTGGTTAATTAACTAAAATATTGAAATAAACATATAAAATAATATGTAATAAAATTTTAATTAATATTAAAATATATAAAAATAATTTATTAATACACTTCTACTTTAATGTACAAACGATCATTTTTATTTTCATCTCCCATCATAAAAGTAAGTTTCTAGACTTGTCGAAACACTCGAAGTTATTAATACGTATTCACTGGTTAAAAAAAATTTTATTAAAAGAATTTTGATACGATAATAACTAATTTCGAATGATGATTATGGTAGTTTAGTCAAAGGACCTCCTACCATAATTATAAATAAAAATATAAAATATAGTATTTATAATTGCAGAAAAAAAGGGAAAAAAAAAAGGCTTTATGCAGCTTAGGTTTTATTTGTGATGGGAGAAGTACCGAACCTCTTTACTTTCTTCTATAATTGCATACAAATATTCAGCCAAAAGCCAAGCCCATCATCGTACCTATTTATTATAATATCATTTTATCTTATTTTTTCATTAAAATTCTTATCAATGCTTCATTCAAAAAAAAAGGAAAAAAATAGAATATATATATATAGGTTTCGTTTTGATAAATTAATAGTAAAAATTTTTTAATTTATAAGTAGAGTTAAAAAGACTTGTTTATTTATTTTTATATATTTTATTATAATTTTAAAGCATATGTATCACTATATTAATTCATGGGCTAAATAGTCTGTCCAATCCATCAAGCTTAAGCTTAGATAAAAGACTTCGTGATTCAAACTTGTTTAACGTAAATTATTATTTAAATAATAATTAATTATTTTTATTTAAATTTAATTATAAATATTATTATATAAATATTATTTAAAATTATATTGAACGGTGAAATAGACTATCTAGTCATGTCAAGCAAAGCTTGGGTGAGAAAAAAATTATTATAGTCACACTAATGTCTTATGATATATATATATATATATAAAATAAATTATTAATATATTAAAATTTATGTAAATATAAAATATTTTAAATATAATTATACATTATAAATTACACTAATTGTCGAGAATTGTTGGACTATTTATTGGGAGGGAGAATCTTGAACGCTAAGATAACAATTACTTCCAAATCCATAGTTTTCCAAACTCGGCCGAATTGAGATTTTAAAGTCCCAACATTATTCCCACAACTGGAAATTTTGAGATTTTTCTCAAGCCCACTGGGCCATCCAACCAGGCCCGATAGGCATCTCGTCTAAGATCGAGTGCTTTTCTATTAATAATAATATTTAATTGAATTCAAAGTATAATTTAATTGATTCATACAGTCAATTAATATTTAATAAATATAAATTTTAAATATTAATATTTGTAATATTTTTCTTTATCTCTACACTATGATGTCATTTGTGCCAAGAGAATAATTATATCAAAGTTTCGTTTTTGATATATTATCCATATAAGTGTTAAAATACTATAACATACCTTGTAACTGTATATATTAGTCTTTATACATTATCTATATATGTGTTAAAACATTGTCGCATATTTTATAATATTTTATATTAATATTTATTTTTTTTAAATTTACCCATGTAATATGTACTATTTTACTAATTCGAACGGTGAAATTTAAAAAAACTTATAAATGATGGATTAAGTAATTTTATATATTAATTATTTTAAAAATTTTAATAATGACATAATCTTCTATCACTTTTTGTCGACGTTTAAAAATAAAAAAGCTATCACGTATATTGTCATTGAATTTTTACACTTTGTTATTGATAAAATAAAATGGTGGTCACATATTCATAGAAAATATTTTTTTAAAAGAAATAATATAATTAAAGGAATAAAAATTTTGTTAGAATTATATTCTACTAGATTAAGTACGTCCACAATGTCCGTGATTTAAAATTGTAATTAGCAAATAATTTTTATTTTTTTATAAAAAATATAAATTTACTTAATAAAATAAATTAATTTATTTAAATTTAGTGAATTAAAACCGATATCATACTTAATTACTCTTATTATATAATAAAATAATTTTTCTCTTTGAATGTGAAAATATTGAAAGAGATACTTTTGCTTGCACGTGAAGGCGAAAAACAAATTGGCAGCTGAATTTTTGTTCGAAAAAAAAAGAAAATATTTGATTAAAATATTAAAAAATAAGTTATTTTATTTTAAGTAAATTTATATTTTTATTATATTAAAATAAATATATAATTTTTTATTTTTTATTTTTAAAAAATTATTTGCAATAATAGTTTATTTAAGAAAAATTAAAATTTATTTATTTAAATAAAATGATAAAAATTAAGGTTTTTTTTATTATTTTAATTAAAAATATTCGTCACACGGTAGTGAAAAGTCAATGCAGAAACGTGGTCGGTAAACTTTCCTCACTTCCCATCAATAACTTCCCACGTTTCTACAAAAAACATTACTCGCTGCTGTTCCATGCCACCTGTCCATTATGAAAACAGTTTGAAACGTGTTCTTTTACCGCAGCGAGTAGTTAATATTCTTATACACCAGAGCGCACCGCTTAGTCTCTTCCGTTCCTACGCAACGGTATTTTGTAATTCTAGAACTCTGCAGAAAAGAAAAGTCATCAATGATTTGGCACAGAATTTATAACAGCCGTTAGATGTTGACTCTGACGGTGGATATGAAATAAAAATATGAACCGTTAGATTTCACTGTGTTCGAATCAAGGGCTGGGATCAGTTCAATGGCGGCGGGAAAATTGGCCACTGGGCCTTTAAGTAGAGGAGGCAAAACGAACGGCCTTGGCTTGTCAACGATTACAGTTACTTTCTCTTTTATTTTCTTTCATTTTCTTTCATTTTCTTTCTCATTTTCTTACTCTGCGGGGCTAAAGATATGTGGAGGAGTGAGAGGGGAGTGGGTTTCAGTTTCTCTCTCTAGGGTTTCTAATTGGAGAAAATCCGTTGGCTCTGTTGCTAGATCCAGGTTTTGAAATTAGGATTCTTGTAGAGCGGATTTAGGGTTTGAGCCGCATTTTCGATTTTCCGTTTTTTGGTTGGATTCGATCTCGTTTCTAAAGAGCTCATAAACGAGCTTGGCTTAGATTTTTCAAAAAATTTTTGTCCGTAAGTATTGATTCGGTCTTATTTTCTTCAATAATTCTTTCTTTAAATAAATCATCATTGTGCAGTCAAATTCATTTCAATTATTAATTCGAAAAAAATGAGGGAAAAAGAAGTGAAATTCGATTTTCTTTGAGCGGCAAAGAAATGAAAAGAAGGAGTTTTAGGTTTTCATAATTTTGGGTTTTCCTTTTAGATACCGATTGATGCTTTTTTAATTAGGGTTATATCTTATTCTTTGACGATTCTGAAGCCCTAGATTTGAGATTGGTATATGAGTGCTTTTGGAGGAGTAAAAAACTGCCCATTTTGGAACTTTTTAAAGAATTTGAATTAATTGATACGGTTAACATTTGTTGCTATTGGAGCTTACAACAAACAAATAGAGTGCCATTACCCTATCAAATTTTATCTTTTGATACTGGGATTTAATAGGTTCAAGTATGTGAGATTATAAGACTTAGCGTAGTAGTTGATATGTACAGTCATTGGATGGTAATCTTATGGCACCAGCTGTTCCCATAGAGTACACAGGACTGAAGGAATCCGGAAGGTGTTCATTTTCACAATTGATGGGGAAGTCTAGGAAGTACTCTTAAGTGAGTGAATTCTTCTAGTTTCAGCCACGATTTCTGGCATTCGGTTGAGACCATGGGTGAATCAGAGGGCTTTGGGAGTTCTAGACGGATTTATTCGGAGATGACAGTGTCAGAGGATTTGTCCGCACCTAAAAGGAAATGCATAGGTTTGAATGCTGATAGTTATGGTAATTTTGGTGTCCCCACGCAAATATTGTCTCTGTCTAGAATGTCACGACCTGAGAGAAAGGATTTGGAACTGAGACTAAAAATGGAGCTTGAACAGCTTCGGGTGCTACAGAAAAAAGTTGATTCTTTCGGCACAAATGTTGCTGTTTTATCACTGTCTACTGATAACCGGAGTTACAGTGATGGGAAGAAAAGGCCTCCGCTAGAGGGCGTTCATCGGCCAGTAGAAGTATTGAGTTTGCAAGGGAAGAAACGACCGTTTGGAGGATGTAATGGAGCTCACACAAAAAAGAATCCATCTGGGGGTTTTGAATCTGTGAAGCGTACTGTGGCAGTGAGTAATTCAAATGCTTATTTGATGAAGCAATGTGAGACTTTGCTTAACCGTTTGATGCAACATAAATTTGGTTGGGTTTTTAACAACCCTGTTGATGTGGTGAAGTTGAACATCCCGGATTATTTCACTGTCATTAAGCAACCTATGGATTTCGGCACTGTGAAAAAGAGGCTGGCTTCAGTGCAATATTCAAGTCCATTGGACTTTGCTGCTGATGTTCGCCTTACATTCTCTAATGCCATGACATATAACCCACCAGGAAATAATGTCAACTACATGGCCAAGACACTGAGTAAATATTTTGAAGTAAGATGGAAAGCTATAGACAAGAAGCTTCCTGGAACCATGGAATTTGATGCTGTGCCTTCTACGGCAGCTGCACCTATGGAAGTCAAAACAAATAGTGATATTTTACCTTCTAAAAAGAAGAAAATAAACCCGAAAGACACTACGATCAAGCAAGCGCCTGTTAGACAGATCATGACTGATCAGGAGAAGCTTAATTTGAGCACAGAATTAGAGTCTTTGTTGGGAGAATTGCCTGAAAACATTGTTGACTTTCTTAAAGAGCAGAGTACTTGGGAAGGTCAAACAGATGAGGATGAGATTGAGATTGAGATTGATGCTCTAAGTAATGAGACATTGCTCAAATTGCGAAAACTTTTGGATGATTATTTGCTGGAGAAGCAGAGAAACCTGGCAAAAGCTGAATCCTTTGAAATGGAGGTATTCTTATGCATCTATCTCATCTTTTGGTGCCCTTTTTTAATCCAGAATCTAATATTGGCATATATGATATTGCTTTGTCTTTTCCGTTGTTTTAGCTTCTTAATGAGTCAGGGATTAGCAATTCATCAATGCAACCATGTAAAGGTAATTTACTCCACATCTGTGCATTGCTGGGTTTTTTTAATGATAGCAAGGTAGTGAACCAAATCATGACAGAAACTGATATTTCTTCTCTTTCTTGTTAGGTAATGATCAAGTTGATGAGGTCGTAGATGTAGTTGGTAGCAGTTATCCTCCCGTAGTAATTGAGAAGGATTTAACCCATAGAAACAGCGGATGTGGTAGTTCCAGTAGATCCAGTGGTGAATCAGGCTCATCTTCTAGTGGTTTGTACTGTAATGAGCCTTTCCTTATTTATTTTTTTATTTATTCTGTCTCAGATATCTTGTTTCAAGCAAGTGCTGTGTGTATGAGCATGCTTTCATTGTTTTATCATTGAAAACCTTTTTAATCTGGAAAATATGCTGGATCAGGATATGGTCTTTTCTATGTACGAAAATTTTTCAGTTTTATGTGATAGTTATCTCTGATAAGAGTTCTAATGTTATATTCTATTTTTGTTCAACTTATTCACAATTTTATAGATCATAGTTTGTTAACCTCAAGGTGCTTTGTAGCCTGAGATCATTCTTTGATGCTTTTCATTGTTGTTGATTGGTTAATAAAACGTTCCCATGTTTTTTTTTTCTTCTGTTACTCCATACTTTCCTTAGGTTTCTACTGAATTCTCCTACTTGGAGTGAAGAGCATAAGGTTGTTTTTTATTTAGTTTTGGTATCTGTCTTAACATGTCGAAGACTCAAATTTGAATATAATCTTTTTAGGTATTGGCTTTTGCCTTTTGAAGATGACATCCATTACAACTTTAGGTGGAAATTTTTCATCGATGGAATTGAATCTTTAAGCAATCCTTCATTTTATACGGTTAATTTTGCTCATTTACAGCCTATTCAATCACTCTGACATGCTTAGCCATAGTTTGGCTTTCTTTCTCTGCTGGGTGCTTTTGTCTCTTCTGTCTTTCTGTGACTTCGATTCTAGTAGGGTGAAACTACAGAGATGAGTCTTTAAAGTTGGGGCATTATACACGAGATGAAGGAAAGAAAGGGGAATAGCTTTGAGTAACAGGCTATCTTTGTTTATGATACGAGGTTTACTAATATTCACCTTGTGGATCTTTGACTATGAAACTCTTGCTATCAGTTATGGAATTTATTATCTTAGGTCTTCGTGGGAATATGTGTGAATAAAATTGGGGCTCCAGATGGTTCTGGTTTATGGTTTTTATTGTAGAGTTTCTCAAATTAGAACCATTTTGTTAATTATTTTGGATTGATGAGATTTTTGCTGCTGGCTAATTTTTACGTCATGTTAATTGTTGATGCAAGTAAAATTGGCGGCCATCTGAATCAAGCTGTTAAAATCACATATATATTTGGTTGCTGCTTTAATCTCATAAATCTGTCTTGGAATCAGTTAACGTGAGCTTTTTGTGTATTATATTTGGATCGTGCTCCAGAGCAATTGTAAACTTGTGATGTTTCTATTAAAGTTCTGTGTTTTTCATTTTATATATTTTTTTTCAGATTCAGATTCTGCTAAAGCTTCAGTTCCTTTTAGTTCTACGAAGGTATCTCTATGTCTTGATAATTTGGAAATTGAGTGTTTTGGTGAATTGAAAGCAAATTTCTTTCTCTGCTGTGAGTGTGTTTGAGACAGTTTATTACTGTTCTAAGGTTTATCTTTCCCCTCCTTATGTGATAGGAAAAATTGGATTCAGGGACAAATGTGGAATTAAAGAACGGCAGTGTTGCTGGTCCTGATAATGGAAACCGTAAGTTTTCTCAATTCTTTTTATATGCAGATGCATGCCTTTGGAAAACCTATTTTGGGTCAGTATAAAAATGTCTTATTCTTTTGTGCTCAAACAGATTCTTTAAACAAGTTCGATCAAGTTGAGTTAAACTCTCATGATAAGTCTAGCGCAGTCATGGTAGAAGGCCACCAAGAGGGTAAGCATAATTATTAAGAAGGCTCTGTTCTGTTACAGTTGGGGCATCATCTCACCCATAATGCTGTAATATTATAGAGGAGAGTGCTCCATCTGAGAGTCAAGTCTCCCCTGAAAAGCTCTATCGTGCAGCTTTATTGAGGAACCGTTTTGCTGACACCATACTTAAAGCACGAGAAAAGGCACTTGAAGAGGTTAGTTCAGAAGCCTTATTGTCTATATGTGGAAGATGGTCAGAGACTCGAAGTTAGTTCTGACTCACTGATCACTTCATTTATAACATGATTGAGCACAGGGTGGGAGGGGGGATCCTGAGAAACTAAGGATGAAGAGGGAGGAACTTGAAAGGCGACGGAGAAAAGGTTTATAACTTTATATTTTTGTTGAATCTTTTTGCTGGACTAATGCTCCTTTAATTGAAATCAAATTTAGAATTTTCTTTTCTGAAAATCTGAAGCTCTATGATCCCTTTTTCCTTTACTCTCTTCTTAGAAAAGGCACGATTGGAAGCAGAGGCCAAGGCAGCTGAAGAAGCAAGGAGAAAAGCTGAAGCAGAAGCTGCTGCTGAAGCCAAAAGGAAGAGGGAGCTGGAGAGAGAAGCCGCACGTCAGGCACTTTTAAAGGTACATTGGATATCATTTTTTTGTGGCAGATGTGGTGCGTCCTTGTCTTAATGCCGCTGAGAAGTTTATGTGCACTTTGCAGATGGAGAAGACTGTGGAGATCAATGAGAACAGTCAATTTATGGAAGATTTAGAAATGCTTAGGACTAGCAATGATGAAAATTTGCCTAATTTCTTGGAGGAGACAAGCCCAGCTCATTCTCAAAATGGGTTGGGAAGTTTCAAACTCCAGGGTAGAAGTAACCCCCTTGAACAACTAGGATTATACATGAAGGCAGATGAGGATGAGGATGAAGAAGATGAACCTCCAGAAAGTGCTCCAGATCCAGTAAACGATGTAGAGGATGGAGAAATTGATTGATTGTTTTCTCCATTTGCTTGTTTATCGGAAAGTAAATACAGTTTCTGCAAAACTCGATTCAGACACTATATTTCTGTACTTTTGACACCAATAGCACAATCACCAGGAGAAATGAAGATCTGCAAAGGAAACAATGCATGAAGTTGGGAGATTTTCTCCGTCTTCTTCGGTCTGTTTGGTATATAGCAGATCTTGTGATTTGACTTGCTGTTTGGATTGTGTTTTCAGGAATCATTGGCGGAATTCAGGATTTTTTTTTTTTTCTTTTTGGTTTGGGGGTCCTTTTCTTGTTAGGGGTGTCAACGTAGGAGAAATCAACTTCCCAATGAATTGGTGTTTGGTGAGAACTTGTGTCTAAACCGGGCATTGTACTATAATAGTTGTTTTAAACCTTTTTTTTTTCTAAACATAAAAAGGGTCTTATTTTGAGATTGTTGTAGCCGTTAAACCATGGATGCTAAGTCTGATCCTCGTGAGTAATCAAATTCTAATTGGAAATGAAATCTTTACAATAAATAGAAAGAATCAAGGAAAGGACATCAAATATGATAAAGGAATAAACTATAAAAAGGAACAAATTCAACCAGGCAATTAGAGGCTGAATTGGCTGATGTCCTGCCCAAATTCTATCCAATGAAGTTAACTCTTCCTTTTACAGAAATCTATTTTCCAGGAATAATGCAATTGTTTATTCCAAAATACTTCTTCATTTTAAAAATATTTTATGACAGAATCTGTAAGGCAACTTTACCGATTAAAATTTCCATATCTAATGGATCATACCTGTATAAAGTACAATCTTTTTCAGTCTAATACACTTTATTCTGAAAGAATTCTTAGCTATGAAAAGAAAAAAAAAAAGGATGGTGTTCCTGGTATGATGAGTGAACAATTAATTCTCAGATGCGTGGTTTGAAATTAGCGTAGGCGAGGATCCCGGAATGTTGTTCAAGTTTCGCCATTTCTTCCTTGTTCAATGTGATCCAAACTTCAATTCCTTCACCATATTTAGTATCCAGGAAAGTGGCAAGCCTGTTGAGCTTCAAAGTATTTGCAAACCAGATGGGTTTTCCCCACCCAAAATCAGTTTCATAAAATGGAAATCGACACCAACTGCTAAAACTAAACATCCAATTCTTCCCATATCCTTTGATTGCAGTTTCCATGATGTCAACGTATGCATTACTTGCATGAAGGTTTCTCACATAATCGTCATCAACAATGGCTATGGATTCATGTATTTTTACTGCTAGATTGACGAGATTTTTCGTTTTGTTTATCAATGGTTCTGTCATTGTAAATTGGGAGACATTTCCAGAGCAGTGTTGTGGGAATGGTGTATTCATTCGCTTCCTTAGATTCACCGAAGTTGCTACATAGACGGGGATAGTTTCTTCGTCATTTTCTGCAATTTCATCAATGGCGGAGTTCGCCAATATTGCTTGCCAAATGAGCGCCGACACTGCCTCGACACGCGTTGGACGGTATAAAGATGGCGCAACCTTGCCGATTTTGTCTCTCAGAATGGCTATCTTAGATCCATCAAACACGAACCTCTTTGTTTCAACGTCTTCGGCGACAATCAGATTTCGTTTTTCTTCAAGAACCCTCCAACATTCTGATAAATCCCGCTGAGGGAAAAGGGAACTGCAGTCGAAGGTGACGGTATCGTTGAGGTTGACGCCATTAACGGCTGCTTCGGCCCAGGTTTTAAGAAACGTTGCCACTGCCGACGCGTCAGCTACCGCATGATGAACGCAAACGCAGATCGCCATGGCACCACAAGCGAAGTAGTTCATCTGAATGGCAACCAAAACCTGAGAACTTGGTTCTTGAAAATCCTTGTTATCATCAAAAGGCTGTAATTTGCGAAGCAAATCAACTTCGGGTTCTTCAAGAACAAACGCCATTTCAATGGAAACCTGAGCTTCAAAATAGGTGACTCCATCGTCATTACAGTCAATAGTAGAGCTATCTTTAAGTCGCCCTGCAAATGTGTAGAACTGAGCCAACGTTTTTGACAGGGAATCTTTGAATTGATTTGATCTTTCTCTTGGATTCTGATCAGAGTTTGCCGAGTAAAAAACAAGAACTGGGATGTAAACTGGAGGGACCAACTGATCAAGAAGTGAAAGTTTATGAGTTTTTAGATGACGAGGCGTTGGAGAAGAAGGTTTAATGGTATCTCTGGAGATGATTTGAACTTCCATTTCCAGTTTTTTTTTGCTAAAGTTGATGAACAAATCTATAGGCTTCTGCAATTTGATCACCAATTTTTGAAACAATAAATAGAGTTCTAGATTCCCCCAAGTTGTTAATTATCAAACATTTCTCATGTTAAAATATCTAAATCAAGCGGCCATTTTTGATCGTTTCAGCGGCAACTTAAATTGACAGGAAAGTTCTTTAAATTCAGAAAATGTTTTAAAGCAACGACACGAATCAATTGAATTAAATTAATCCGGATTCATCGAATGAAAATTTGATTCTCAAGCAATATGTCACAATCAGAGCGCGTTTACGATGACATGGAATGAAATCAGTGGACATCCAAGTTCAGACAGGGATAGGTGAGGAGTAGGTATAAGAATGACGCCTGGGCAGTCCGTCATGCCTCCCCTTTTATATACATATACAGATGCTCGTGGCCGGCGACGGCTCAAATTTTTTTACGCCTTTATTTTACAATTAAAATAATAAAATAATATTTTTATATTAATATTTATATATTTTATGACGGGTTCAATACTTCAAATTATAAAACACTAGATGCGGCAACATTAGGCATTAACATAAAAAATTTAAAACACGATATAAAATAAAATATGATACAAATAAAAATAACACGGAGGTGATAATAATATACAAACATTTAAAAAATTTTATTTCTTCAAAATATATTTTAAAAGGGTATAAATCACTTTGTTAATCCGATTTATAAAATCGAAAAACTTTTTTAATACATAAATAAAATAATTTATCTAATCTAAAATTGACAATACTTTTACGAGTAGCACATTAGGAAAAAAAAAAAAAAATACTTTGTAGCCGGGTTGGGAATAAAAGCTAATAGGCCATGCCGATAGTAAGGACAGAAGGGAATCATCTAACTATTTTTATAGACAACTTGTCTATTATTTGCAATAAAAAAGTCTGTTATCAAATTGATTAAATAATAATAATAATAAGAAGAAGAACAAGAAGAAGAATTTGGGGTTGACGTAGAGTATGCAGTTAAAATGGTTAGAGAAAAAACAAATTAAATTCAGACAAAATTTTAAAATATTCTTAATTGTATTAAAAAAAAGAAATTGGCAATAAACATCTTGGCAATTGCATTTCGTCAACAATATAAATAAATAAATAAATAAATAAATAAATAATATATATATATATATATATAGATGTAGGAGTGAGAATGTGAAAGGTAATTTAGATTAGTTTAAATCCATCGCTCTATTTAAGGTGATGAAATTTGTGATTCATTATTAAATAAATGTGTTGAAGGTTTTTTCGGTTGATGAAGGGATTGATAACTAGAGAGACCGTATGATAGGGAAGTTTGAGAGATCGGAACAAGTAGAGTAGAATTTATAGTTAGAGGACAAAGGTTAGAGGGTAGCAAAGATGGTTTTCCAAGGAACCTTCCAACATTAAAGTAAATCAAAATCTATTGAAGGAGAAAAAAATGAGAGAAAATGAACGGCGAAAAGTGTGGAGACTTGTACTTAACATATCAGTTATTATCCGTTTTGATTCGAATATCTCATAATTTTATCTCATAAAATATGCCTTGTAAATATGACTTTAAATCTCTCTCTCTCTCTCTCTCTCTCTCTATATATATATATATATGAGAACAGATCTTCAAAGTCTCACTCTATAGGATTGAAATGTTACATAGTGAGAATATAAAAAATAATTTAGTATTGTTTAACAATTCAATAGATAACTGATAATATTTGTAGATACATGACAATATTAGACAGGCTTCAATCCTTCTAAATGGAATTCTGTCAATACAATTTTAAATATATGACTCATTTTTTAATATATATATATAGATATATTGCATAGACATCCATGATATTTGTGTATATATATATATATATATTGCATAGACATCCATGATATTCTTCTAAATGGAGCAAAGATGCTTTGCAACAAAGTTGATGGTAAATGAATGTTTCATGTCCTCTCATTAATTAATTTGTTTAACTTTATCCTTTGTTCTTGTTCCCAAAGCTGGCAAATAAGTTGCAGAATATTTGTTCTTAAATCTCTACTTTACATAGTTTAATTCTACTTTAATCATTCTATTTTATATATATATATTTTTTCCCAATTAACAATTCTAGCTTCATTTATTTCTTTAGAAAATATATATATTTACACAGCCATGATATTACGAATTTTTATAGATTTAATAATACGTGTATTCATATTATATTTATATTATTTTTTATTATAATCATATTTAAAATATTATACACTTACATAAATTTTGATATATTAATAATCAATACTATATAAATATTAATATATTTATATAATAATATTATATTTATATATTTATATTATATTATATTTTAATTATTTTTTTGAATTATATTTAAAATTATATGATCTCAGGGTCAATCAATACGAGGCCAAAGAATAAGATGCGGAGGGCATTGTATTGTCTGCCATTTTAAGGAGTGGGGGGGCATATTGTTTATGATACTTTTTAGTCCTAAGCTCTAGATTTTGTGAGTTGCCACTTGGCAGCAGACGTGAGCAGATCGGTCGAGCATTATGATTTGAAATGCTCTAATTTTTATTTAAATTTATATTAGATGAATTTAAAAATATTATAAATTTATTTTTATAATTAAATTTAAATTTAAAAATATTTTTATTAATAAATAATAATTTAATTTAATTTAAATTGTAAAAAATTTAATCAAAATTAATTTAATACAAATTAAATTTATTAAATCAAATAAATAATTTAACTTTTAAATAAATTAGCTTAGTTCTAATATTTTTGCTCATGAGATGGCTAAGATAGAATATCAAGTATTCCATTTTTTTAAAAAATAATATTAAACAAAGAACTTGAGCAAAATCGGATCTTGAAAGCCATGGTGAAAAATGGTCGGTTTTAGTTTATATCATAGAGCGGGAGCGTAACGATTAACTATGACTTTTGTATTTTAATTTGATTTTTAGTTTAATATTTACATAAAAAATTTGTAAATTTGATATTTATAATTTTATTCGATCATATTTATTAACTTTTTAGATTAACATTGCTAATTAAACGTTGATGTGATAATTAATAACTAATGAAAGTTTGACACATAACAAAAATATTACAGTCATTATAAAAATAAAAATATAAAAAGATTAAAACATTAAAATTAAAAATTTTTTAAAAATTTTTATACTAACAATGATGAGATAACATTTTATCAATTGTGAAGCTCTTATTGGCTATTGCCTATCACGTCAGTGTTTGACAAATAATATTAATCTTATAAGCTAATATGCACGACAGAATGAAAGTCTAAGTACTAAGTTAATAAATTTTTTTGGTTATCAAATTAAAAATCGAATTAAAATACAAGATCAAATGAATATTTAACTTAAATTTTTATTTTTTTAAAGATTTATATTTAATATTTATAATTAATGTATGTTAAAATATAAATATATAAAATATTACTCTTTGAATACGTGAAAAAATTTGATTAAATTTGCATCAGATATAAAATCAGACATTCACCTTCAAATCTCAATAATTTGAGCTGCGAGCCTTCGATTAGTGTCAAAAATATTCATTGGGATTTAAGCTTTTCCAGTTTTATTAGATTACGAGAGGGCTGCTCCAAGGTCTGAAAGAAAGTCTTTGTTTCGAGTCTTTAACAACGTCCACTTTTTTGGTTCTAAAGTATTAACTTTTCGTAAGAATAAAAAAAAAGTCGAGAATAAATTTAATTTGGTTAATATAATTATATTTAAAAAATATTATTTAATAAATTTAAATTTGAATTCGAATGTATGTAATTTTTTTCGACAACTCCAACCTCTTTGTGACAAAAAAATTTACGTTATATTTGGTTCATTGAAATAGAGTAGAATTATAATGGAATAGTTATTTCGTGAAAATAGAATAAAGTAGGAAGAAAATAGAATAATTATTATGTAGAGATGAAATAAAGCAAGAATGGAATGAAATAACTGTATATAATAGTTTGATTCAGTGTTATAAAATGGTATAAAATTTGAATCTCTTTTGAATCTCCTAAAATAATTTTCGATTCTGACTAAAATTAAAATAACCATTGGAGTATAAAATGACTATACAAAGATTTTGTTAGATAAAATCATAATAAATTATTCTATAAAATAATTATTTATAAGTTAAAAAAATTAGGTTACTATAACTCGATCCAATATATCTAAAATAAAATTTTTATTTCTGCAGGGCGTGAATTTTCCATCCAAAAGACTATGGAAGACAGACCTGTCAACTTCAAAATCACCTCAAAATCCTAAAAGTTTATTGCTAAGTCTTCAAGAAAACAGAGAGGAGAATGCATTTATAAGAACAAACTTGCTCCAAAAACACCATGTGGGTTCCAAGATACATTGGAAACAAACCTTATTAATTGTTATAACACTTTTTAAGTTTGAAACAAGTTTTAACAGAAGATCATTTTCTTCCCAAAGAAAAATGAAAGCAAAGAAATTGTTTTAGAAAGTCTACTGTTCTTCCTGGAATTCTGAAAACCCAGAAGTCTGATCATATCCTTGGCTTGAAAAAGAATAAGCAAGAATTCCAGGATCCTGCTCAAATTTGGCCATTTCTTCCTGGGAAAGTGTTATCCAAGCTTCGATTCCCTCACCATGTTTGGTATCCAGGAAAGTTACAGCTCTATTAATGCTCATAGCAGTTGCAACCCAGATTGGCTTTCCCCATCCGAAATCAGATTCATAAAACGGGAATCGACACCAGCTAACGAAAAGAAACATGTTGTTTTTCACTTTATTTGTGAGAAAATTTATGTAGGCAGCACCAGCAGCAGCTTCACCAAGCTTTTTCACATATTCATCATCTACCTTTGTTATGGTTTCATGGATCTTTCCTGCTAGAATGCTTAGATTCATCGTCTTCTCCATCAATGGTTCCACCTCTTTCACTTGGTAAACATTTCCAATACATCGTTGTGGCAATGGTGGATTCGTCCTGGTCCTCAGGTTCATGGAAATGGTCACCCTGGTGAAAGTTTCGTCATCTTTCGATGTCATCGACAACATGGCGGACCAAATGAGTGCTGAAACCGCCTCAAATCTTGATGGACAATACGAGCTTGAGATTGATCCATTGCCAATTTCGTTCTTTAAAGCAGTTATCTTCGAACCATCGAACAAGAATCTCTTGGTTACAATTTTTTTACCTTCCGTTTCGGGTAGCTGGTTCTTATCTTCAACGAAACCTGATAAATCCCGTGAAGGAAAGATCGATCTGCAATCGAAAATCACATCTTGGACGTCAATATAATAGTCACCAAAAGCCATTGAAGCCCAGGTTTTAATGAAAGTTGCAGTTGCAGCTCCGTCGGCTACCACATGATCGACGCAAACACAGATTGCCATGCCACCAGAAGCAAAGAAGCTGACCTGAATTGCTACCAAAACCTGATCAGCAGTTGGTTCAGGCAGCCTTTCAAGATCATCATGGGGTAAAAGTTTTAGCAGCAAATCAATCTCAGGAGTCCCTTTAAGAATAATGGACATATCAATGGCTACCTGAGCTTCCGTATAGATAACACCGTTATCATTACAATCAATGCTGAAGCAATCTTTGAGTCTTCCGGCAAATGGATAGAAGTGGTTTAACGTTTTCGAGAGGGACACTTTCAGGATATTAGATTTGTTAACAGAATCTACGGAGGCTGACGAGTAAAAGAGAATCACAGGGATGTAAATCGATTCACCGATCTCTATCTGATCTAGAAGTGAAAGATTATGGGTTCTTAGATGGTGAGGAGTTGGAGAAGAAGGTTTGATGGTTTCCTTAGAGATGATTTTCACTTCCATTTTTGGCTATTGCTACTGCGAAATCGACGAAAGCATTCGAGGTAATAGCGTTGGGGGCCTTATTTGAATGGCAGCTTGCTGAGGAATCCATTGTCGAATATCGGCATCATAAAAAGCTAACAACTGGCTGTAGGCAACGAGATAGCAATGGCGGAGTATGTCCATCTTCGATGTACAAGAATAGTTTTTCGTCAAAAAGTAGTTGAAGTGATTAAAAAGAGAATAAAGAGAATAAAAATAAAGTAAATTTCATGATTGTTTTAAAGAAAGAAATCACAACTCCACAAGTTCACACATTAAAATAAAATGTTACACTACTTTTATATACATAATATAATATAAACATAACACTTGTTTGTGACAAATTAACCTTCGAATAAACTTTATACAATGCCACATATTTTGACTAAATTTATAAAAGAAAACACAGAACCCTAAATACAAAAGCCTCTTGTTTCCTCATTTTCTTTTTTTGGTTTTGATTTTACAATATAATTTATGGTTCCATAGCTTAAAATAAAAATTTTTTAATTCCATGAACATAAAAATACTTACTTAAATCTCGTAAATTCTTGTGTCTTATTTCTTGCCGTTTCTTCTATATTATTTTGTTACAGTACAGCTGCCACCTACATTCAAGCCAAATTTCTATCCCATAAACATATAAACAGGACAATTCAAACAAGTTTGTTTCCCAAACTAATAACACTTATATTTCACTTTAAATAAAGAAAAGCAGTTTAACAGGAAAAGAAATAATAAGATTAAAGATTTTCAAGGCGGTATCTAAATATAGGTTGCCTCAATTCTTCATTTTTTTAAAAAAAATCTTTATTCAACACTGACGTTTAACACATATTTAGACATATTTGGATGTGAGGTTTGAAGATATGATCCTCTAAAGATCCTTTAAATACATAAAAATATTAAAAAATGTATTGGATATACCTAAGTCATAGACGTACCACACAACCGAGTCCAACTAACATAAACACTAAGTTATATATTTACGCACCAGACATTAAACTGTAGACTAAAACCAAAGTTGAAAAAAAAAAAAAAATTTCTTCAGATGATTACTTGACTTAAGCAAATTTCACCTGAAAAACTCAATGTTTTACTCATGAAAGAACCATTTTTGAAACTATGGAAATGGGAAGACAAGGACTCAGTAGCATAACATCCATTGGCCTCAAGGGGAAAGATATATAGTATCACAACATGAAATGAGAAAAACATCCAAAAACTTTAATTTTATGTTCCATAGTTCTTTCTTTGAAACTGGTTATCCATTTCTCTATATTAAAAGAAATGCCTCACTACTTCATAGATCAATGACGCGAGACAACTTCTGGATCCGGTTTAATAAGAAGTCCCCTTGCTTAATGGTGGCCTGGTAAAGAGCATTCTTTGCATCAGGGCGGTTAGTTTCGAGAACACCAGCAACCTTGTCAATCTTGCAATGAAGCTTCCCTGCAGCGATGAAACGTGACAGCTCCCTGGAATCATGGAAGATAAAACAATTATGCCAGGGTATGAAAAATAATACAGCCATATTAAATCCAATTTGAAATAGCCTCGCATATTACTCGGACTTAGGTTTGTGTCGGATATAAATATATGTCTGACACAAGTATATATATTTCTTTCTATATTTTCTCATATATTTGGAGGGTCCTTAAAAGGTCATAACCCCATACGCATGTCCTGATATGCCTCAAACATGGGTACCTTACAAAAAGTAAGTCGGAGCAGCCTAGCTTTGCCTTACAGAACCTCAGCCAATTTTAACAGCAACGATGAGAATAGAATAGGGGAAAGTTATATATATTTGAAGGGAGATCACTGGATTTAATTACTCACATATCAATGAACTCCACTGTCACCCCAAAAGCCTTTGCCATGGCTTCAGTCGTAACACTTTTGTAGGATTCCAGAAATTGAGAGTAAACAACAGTTCTGACCTCCCTCATGTAAAACCGGAAATGAGGATGCAGATATCGGTCTAATTTTATCTGCTCTGTCAGGCCAGCTAATATATAATTCAAATAAATTGAACAAATAGATCAGTGAAAGACGTTTTTGCATTTACCGAATATAAGACAACCCAGAAATGTTAGAAGAGGAGTGCAACTAGATAAGAAGGGATAGATTTGGACAAACTAACAATTCTACATCAAGCAATAAAAAAGCATTAGACCTATACATACCGAATGCTGAGAAGAATGATTTGTACCGACAATCATACAGAGAGTTTAAAAATTCCGAAAGATGTGGAATTTTTCCGATCACAGTCAGGATCTCAGGAGCGTCAACCACCTACAAGATTTAGACATTCAATGACTGGCCCAAAGAATAATTATACAAGTCATACGACAAAAACGCTTGGGCAAACTCCAAAATACCTTTTGTTTCAGGGAAACTCTATCCAATGATATGATGCTTGTAAGCACAGTGTAAAATATGAATATGTCATAAGGGAAAAGTTCATAAGTTGTGAAGGTTGAAATGGAATCCAAAAACATATTGGCAGCCTTCTTAAAATTTCGAGTGGACATGCAATACAAGCCTTCATACACCTTCAAACGGTTCTTCCTCTCCCAGTCACCTCCTCCTTCAAACAAGCTGGCAGAATAACATGATCAGCAAAAAGTAAAAGGCATACATCTAAAGTTATACAAACGTTAGAACTAACAGAAACTGTATATATGATTATGTACTTTTTCGCTTTATCAATGCTCTTGGAAATAAGATCAAAATCCATATAGAAAAAGCCAATCTGCAACGTATAGAACACCAAGTCCATCTTTTGCCCAATAGCAACTGTCTTGCTTTCTGTCACCTTCAGTTGCTCCAATGCTTTCTCCTAGATTGAGACACGCACAAGCCAAGATGAGGAATATAGCACTCAAACATAAATAGATGACCTGACATCAGCTTCAAGAGTAATAAGCTACAACTCTAAATACCTTTTCACCTATCCGAATGTAATATAAGGATTTAGCTAAATGAGCTTCTCGAACTTCACTTTCACCTAAGTTTTCTTCAGCATCAGCAATCCTACAATGCCAAAATGCAGACTTGAGTTATACATAATCCAATGAGAAAAGAATAATTTGTCCAAAATGTCAAGATTTGGTTCTTTCCATCTTCAAAGAGGCAGATGGGGGTTGAAAACTATTAAGTAGTTGACATGTAGAGCTTTAGAAGAAAATGAAACCCACTTTATCAATCGTACATTAAAGAATTCATCATTAATTATAAATTATTAGTTCTCTAATTAAGAGCGTCATTAACCCGAAATCCTATTAGTATTACCATGCAAACCCTTAGGCAATTGAAAAGGAGTTATGATTTTGTATGGGTGTACATTTCCCATATAGACAGAAAAAAGCTATAGATTCAAATCCCTCTAAGGCTCTAATTATAATGTGAATGATGTGGAAAGAAAGAAATTGATTCTCAGGCAAGTGAAAAGGAGTTAAGATCTTGGAAGGTTGTACATGCTTGTATAGATAAAAAAAATGCTATAGATTCAAATCCATTTATCTACAGAAAGCACTAGAATAAATTTTGATGTGAAGAATTACCCACCTCAAGCTCTTGGAGACTTGGATTTACACTGTTTATTTTTGGTTCATGACCAGGAGGTGTTAGAAGTAAAGGATGCTATAGATTCTGTTGATCTCTTGTTTTTTTAAAAATCAGCATTGTACTAGCGTTGGCAGTACCTTGGTGCATTTAGGGTGCACTTGTTTGGGAGGAAAAGTGAAAGGATGGATAAAGGAGGGTGGAAAAGTGGAAAGAAAAATAAATTTTGGGTGTGCTTGATTGGAAAAAAAAGTGAGAGCAAAAAAATTGGAAAGATTATTATTTTCCACACCTATTAATAAAAACAAATCACTCCAAAGCGGAAAGAAAAGAGGAAAGAAAATGAGAGTGGTGTATGTCATGTAGGTATATTTACAAGATTACCCATCATTTTTTAAATTTTATTTTTCATCTTTAACTTCTAAGGGGTATGATTTGTAAACCAATATATTTTTTATTTTTTTTCCTTTTCTTTTTCAATTATACCAAGCAATGAGAGGAATGAAAATTATTTTTTTCTTTCCACTTTTCTATCTTTCCAACCAAGCACACCAACGGAAAGAAAAAAATATTTTTCCATCTTTTCATTTTTCTATTTCTCCAATTTTCCATCTTTCCAAATTTCTTTCCACCCTACCAAGCAAAGCCTTAATGTGTGAATTACATTTACCAAAAGAGGAGAAAACAACAATTATTACTTCATCCTAGTTCTTTTTTTCTTTTTTTTTTGTTTCAAGACCAAGAGAGTTGAGAAATTCAGCTACAACCACGAGTTATAGCTAATCTGCTATTCGAATTAAAAGAAGAACATTTGATTCATATCTATCTGACTCGGCAATATTTGATTAACAGAATTTCATGGGCATATATCTTGTAAATTTTTTCACTCCAAACAAGAAACTATAACAGTAATGCATCTCTCATAATAACATCTGTTAATGAATATTTTCCAATCCGTTACATGAGAAGCATATAGATATCAAAGGCAAGTGGAAAGGAATTTAAAATTCAATCCCTCACAACACTCAAATTAAAGTCTCAATTCTTGAAACCCATAATCTCTTTCGCTTAAATTCTATTCCACTACAAGTTTCCAATCACCAAGCAAAGGGTACAGTCAAATCACTTAGGCTAAAAGTTACACACTATATTCTCATCAATTTGAGAATTAAATAAACCCTAACCAACAATGTGGACCAAAAACCTAAAATCTATACTTCCCATTAATAATTAAGGCCAGAAAACCTAAAATCTATGATAAAGTTCCGATCACTCTTAACTAATCAGCAACCAAACAAGAAAAGAAAATTAAAGGGAAAAAAGAAGAAGAAGAAGAAGAAATACTCACTTCTCGTCTAGCTTCTTAATCTCCTCCTCATTCTTGGCACGCATTGAGTCCAAAACGATCTGATCCAGCTCCAACACTTTGTCACTAACTAGGGTTTCATAATATGGAGTCATATCTAAAACCGCCACAACAACCAAAAAAAAACCACGCGACGCACGTCGTGTTAAAGTTGAACCGGAATAATTAATTCGGCAAAGGAAAGAGTCGAATCGGGCAAGTTACCATTGGATTTGACTGACTTGAGGACCTCATCCTTGAGGCGGACCTTCTCGATGTCAGGGACGTCAGGGTGCTTTAGGAGGAAGACATTGTGAGCGAGGATGAGTTGCTGTGACTGCTGAGTTCCATCTTGTGCGTCCATTGGGTAAGTCGACGTTGGTTAAACGCTTAAGTTGGAAACGACCCGAGTTCCGCTTCTCTTTTGCGATTGCTTGGGGAAGGAGAAATCAGAAGAAAATTACATCTCCCCTAGGATTTGCTTGTTATACGCAGAAATGGAGCACCACGCTCCCTTCTTTTTACTTTTTAGTTTTTGATAAATTACTCAAATACAAAAAAAATTTCACAGCAATTATTTTCAGGGTAAAAAAAATGTTATTTTAAATTTTATTTATAATTTGGGTACTAAAAAAATTTATAATTAAATATTTAAATTTTATTTTCTTTATTTTTTACACTTAATATTATTAATATATCAGTAATATTATATTGATATTTTTTAAAATTTTAAAATTTTAAAATAAATAAATAAATTTATTAAATGTTGACATAATTTATTCGCATGCTATGTTTTTGTTGATTAGCAAAATGATAGATCATCAACCGTTAATTTTTTAATTAATATATATGATAAAAATAAAAATTAAATACTTAATTATAATCTTTTTAAAATATTAAATCGTGAAAGATAATATAATTCAAAGGATAATTGACATTCAAAAAATTAACTCGATTATATTTATAATGCTTTCTTTACGAAGTTTTAAAATATTCTAACCAAATTACAAAAACATAATGTATGTTTTTTAAAAGTACAGGTGGATACGTTCGAATTAATTAGATTTTTCTAAAGCTTTAAACATTTACTATTATAAATTCATACTAATTTTAAACAAATTTTTATTTTCTAGGATTTCGTCACATCTTAAATGTTAAATGTGGTAAATATTTATGTGTATTTTTTATTCTTTTTTCCCTAATTTTTATGAACGATTTATTTACCAATCAGATTAGACAAAACATATATAATAATAACATTATTTTTATTTATTTTTAAAAATTTTTAATACGATAATATTGTTTAAATTATTAATTAAATAACATTATTTTTTTTATAAGTATAAATCAACTTTATCGACGAAATTACTTTCGAGTTGGAATAAAAACACCAATTTTTTTAGTTCTTCAAACTAGAAATTAACAGTTAAAATCACTGTTACGGCACACAGTCACATGTAAAGTTATCTACACTTTCAAGGCATTGTCTCAAACTCCGGGCTTAAAGAACTGCTACAATAGAGTATTATTTTGAAATCAAATTTAAGATCGATTTAATAAAAATTAAATCAAATTTTAATTATTTTAAAATTAAATTAAAATAATTTGTAAACGTTAATTCCTCGTTAACTCTTCTAAATAGGATCCCTTTGGAATATGGTCTGATACGCAAGTAACGCCAAACCGAGGCCCAACTAAGAAAAGCTAATAACGTGGCTTTGACTGAATTGAACATGTGATTAACCCATAGTCAATTGAGAATCACATTATCTGACGCCATGAGTGTAGTGGAAGATTTCGTCGTTCATGTATAAAGCTTCAACTTTCGATGGCAACTCGCTCACACCTCACATCACGTCTAAAATCCTGAACTTTTTTTTGCAGCGGTATGTAGCCCGCTCAAGGCTATAAGCAGTGGAACAAGCGCTCAACCAAAGCAACTCTTAGTTGCTTACCTCTAATAAAATATTTTATCTTATATTAACTTGAGCAACAAAATATATTTTAAAAATTAAAAATTAAAAAATTTAAATTAATAATTAAATCGATTGAATCGG
>JBBYHM010000013.1:4635779-4673552 GCA_038381775.1 Adansonia rubrostipa
GAACTTGATAAACCAAATCATTTGAGCAAATTTGTTCTTAACAAAGAAAGCTTGATTTTATCGTTATCACCGTTAAAATTTCATCATATAACCATAAGTAGTATTGTCTTTATATGTTAATAATTCATTTATATAAATTTATAAATAGTTATATTATTTTTATTATCATATCGTATTTTAATTATTTGATTACATTATGCTTCTATCGTATCTTTATTTTATCTTATATCTTATATCTTATATAATTTATAATATATTTTAATTTTAATTCTAAATTATTTATTTAAAAATTAAATTATCACATATTTCATATATTAATATAATTAATGTAAATGCCACGTTCAAAAATTTTCAAAATGTATTGAGAGACATGTTTTATTTGACATAAAGAAAAGCCTTTTAAAGTAAAAAAAATATTAATTCTTAAGGCTTAAACGTCCATGTTTCTGAATAATAAACGCATCCCTTTACAAAATTAGTACTGCCCAAATGTATAATTTGGAATAATAATATGATTTTAACTTTAAATATATTTATTTAAAAATTAAATTATTATATAAAATATATATTAATATAATTAATATAAATATTATATTTAAATTTTTTAAGGGATGACGTAAAAAAAATATAATTCTTAACGCTTAAGCAGAACCTTTCCGAATAACAAACGCGTCCCTTTGCAAAGCTGGTCAGTCACCCTTCTAAACGTGTTACTCAAATTTGGTAAAAGAGACTCCTATCAAAATAGTCTGCGGTCAATTGCCGCAACAAATCCTGTCCATTCATTACTCCAAAAATTGAAAGTTCTTCAAAATTTGATCACATCAGACGGTTAAAAAACCGAGGGTCTATTACTAAATCGACGTTACACGCCACATCTCTCTCTCTCTCTCGTTCTTTCTTTTTTTTTTTTTGCCGTGGCCTCCGCGTTAACCTTTTCTTTTTCCTCGTTAAACCTCATTTCAAAATCTTCTCTGAAAAACAATCCGATTCGTTGTAGATCCAACTTAGCACCGCCGAGTCGTGCTATTTAACTCGTTCCTAGTCGGCCTCTTTTTTTTTCTTCGTTTTTATTGTTTTCTTTCTAAATTCCCACTTTTTCATGTAAAAACCTAGGATTTTGTAATTTGAATTTCTGTACTGATTTTGAGGTTCTTAAGGTTCGATGGCTAGGGTTTATAGAAACTGGGAGAGGCTGGTGCGTGCTACCTTGGACAGGGAGCAGCTCAGAAGTGAGGGTCATGGTCATGAGAGAAGACCGAGTGGGATCGCCGGTGCGGTCCAACTCCCACCCTCGCTTGGTCGTGCCACTAACATCGACGCCATCCTTCAGGCTGCCGATGAGATTCAAGAGGAGGACCCCAACGTTGCGAGGATACGTACGCATTTTTCCTTTTATGCCCCTATTTTTTTGGTTTTACTACATTCTGGTCGTTTAATCATGCGATCTGATGGCAATTTAAGTTATGAACGTAAGGCCTAATGACTTGAAAGTGACTTTTGAGAGTAAGCTGGTGTTTGATTGCGAGTAGGTTCATCGATGGTTGGCTTATTTACCCGTAGCATTGATTTGTTAGAAATATAACATGTAATATTTCAAGTTTACAGAAAAAAAAAAATCTAGGAATTAATTCTTCTTTTCCTTCCGTTTATGTGCTGAAGGGGAGATTGGAATTTAGACAAACTACGAACTGTATACGTATTCTTGAGTTTCTTTAGCTTTTGTGTTGTTCTTGCTTTGTGTGTTTTGTTTATGAAATAGTAGTCAGCATAGACCACTATGTCTAGCTGAACTAACTTTGTGGGAACTTTTGTGATGGATGTATTTTAGGATCAAAAGGATTAATTATACAGGATTGCATGTTTCAAATTTAGAAACAGCAATAGCTGCAGTAATATAGAACCCCCCCCAAAAAAAGTAGAAGCTTGCATGTGATGGAAACGAGTTAATATCATAGAAATGGCTCATATGGGACAATATGGTTTGAATTTACTGATCTTTGGGTCTTCGCGAGATTGTACATGGATGCAGCTAGGTTATATTTCCCCATGTTTTATATTTAAGGTTCTTAGAAATTTCAGTCTTTGAGAACTTGATTTAAATCAAAATAGGTATTTAGATTCAATGTTAAATGTTAATTAGAGTTTCACTGCAATGACATTGTTCTCCAGTCATAACATTTGGGTGCAATGTGGTGGATTATGTTTTTGAATGTACATAAATATGTTGATCTGGGATATCTGTTGAATCCAAATTACTTTATGGTGGTAGACCCGGCGGAGCAAGGCCTAGTTTGGCATTGCTGTTGGAGAAAGGTTGGAAAAAGTGTGGTGAAAAAATGTTGTATAAAAATTTCTAAGTGTTTGATATTGCTGTGAGGAGTTGAAATGTAAAAATAAATATGTTTGATATAAATAAAAGTTTAGAGACGTGAGAATAACAAAATCATTTCATCCAAAAGCTAGCTTTCAAACCACAAAAGCTTCATTTTCTTGGCTTTTTGGTTTGGGTTGCCAAACTATGGTTTTAAACACAAAAGCCAAAATTTTTACTCGTTTAGCACCGTGATTTAATGTAAAATTGCAGTATTTGATCTCAAATACTGTGCCAAGAGCAATGTTAAGTGGACCCTAAGTAAGCATATTGATAGATGGTCAGCTCTTGTCTTTATTGAGAGTATACTTTTTATTTTGCTCTCTATTTTTGACTTTGTATGGCCAATTACAGTTTTAATCGGCAGAAACCTCTATGGTTAATCTGCACATTTGTTTTATTAAATTTTTGAATCCAAATTTATTTGTGTGTTGGTGATATGTTTATATTCTTTCAATTCCAGTTTGTGAGCAGGCATATGGTATGGCCCAAAATTTAGACCCAAACAGTGAAGGTAGAGGTGTGCTTCAGTTCAAGACTGGTTTGATGTCTGTGATAAAGGTACCATTGTGTAAGCTTTTTGGATGTTATGCGGTTTTCAGATCTATTTTGAATTGTGTTTATGCTTAATAGATATGGATTGCAGTGATCTTCTATGATCATTGGCTAATTTTTTAGGGTCCAGTTTGGTGGTATTGTTGTCTGTTGGTATGAGTTATGTTTAAAGCTTAGCAGTTTTAGATCCTACTCAGATATCAAACTGTTGTAATTTGCAATATATGGACTTCATTGATGTTTTGAACCCTCCTCCTTCCCTTTAACCCTAGACTTCTACAAGTATGATATTTTGCCTAGTTGTTCTGATTTATATTCATTCCCATAATTCTATGTCTAGTAATATTCTGTATATTGATCTCATGTGATAGTAGTTAGTTGTAAATTTTAAGTCACTTTTAGGATTTCTAAATGGTTTTGTACTTTCTTTTAGAGTACTGTTAGGTGTAAACTTCCTGTATCTGGTTTCTGTCTTCATTTGGGATGATTACTGTTAGTCCTAGAAACCATTACAGGCTTAAAGTTGTTGAAACATGAGACTTTAACATTCTATGAATTAGGAGCTAGGTGGTAAACTTTTCATATGATGTTCTCTAACATTCTTCTCAGGGTAATTTGCTATTTTTCTTCCAGTTTATGTTACAAGCAATGTGCTTTATCTTGGTTATTGTAAAATTACTATTGTCTATTTTGTTTGGGTTTTTTTATAGCATTATGCATGCAAGTGATTGTCTATGCATATATATAATTCCTTATTTTATTGAGTTTCATCACTGACTTGGATTTGGAGTCGATATACATTTTCTCATCTACATATCTGGACCTTGGGTATTTTTTCCAACCATTTGCTTTTAAATTCTGGTTCCTATGTGTTTTCCTGCAGCAAAAACTTGCCAAAAGGGATGGTGGCCGAATAGATCGCAATCGTGATATTGAACATTTGTGGGAGTTCTACCAGCTCTATAAGAGGCGGCACAAGGTGGATGATATCCAAAGAGAAGAAGAAAGATGGCGGTAATCTGGAACCTTTTCTTCCACTAGCTTGGGGGAGTATGGATATCTTATATTACTCTATTAGTTTCCTTGTGATTTAATTTGTGTGCATGTATCTTTGGGCAATATTAAATACTTGAATTGGTTACAGTGCTCTTTTTTCGAACCATTGGTCATGAATTAGAATATTAGGGTAATTACTACAATTATTCGATTTATTTACCAGATTTAATGAATGGTCTCAAAGTTCAGTTTATGCAAATCATTAATTAGTATTTAAACAATATGGAGGGCGGGTTTAAAAACTCCAAGTTGGTATTCAACATTGGACTGCAGCTTGTTTAAATGTAGCATGAAAGCTCAGCTCCCACATTAAAGCTGGATTTGAATGTGACATCTATCTGTCCATTAAATTTTCATCATGGCTAATTTTCTACTTTTTTGGTTGAAATCTTCTGTTTTGTGATTTTTTTTATTGTTAAATTTTCTGTTGGAAATATGTAGTGCTTTAGGAATGAAGAAGGTCCTTGCTACTTTGAGGGCCTTAGTGGAGGTCATGGAGGAACTTAGCAAAGATGCAGATCCTGATGGCGTTGGAAGGCTTATTAAGGAGGAGGTACATGTGATTAACAACCACTGAATGTGGGCTTTATTGAGCATCTTGGATATTTTCATTATTTGTCATTTCACCTCACAACTATATTATTCAGTTGCATGTTTTAATTTTTAGTTCTGCTTTCAGGGCTCTTTGAATGCCAGCTATAGCATGTCAATGAAGTTCCTATAATATTGGGATTTTTTTTTTTTTGTTTATTAGATGTTCACCAAGAAACTGTTACTAAAAACATTGCTTTGGTTCTTTGTCATTTTATCTCGTGTTTTAGACAAATTTATCGTAGAATAATATCAAGCTTTATTTGGTTGAAAACCATATAATTTTTTTGTGTTTTGCCAGTTGCGAAGAATTAAAACTGCTGATGCAACTATAACTGGTGAACTCACGCCCTACAATATTGTCCCCTTAGAAGCACCGTCATTCACAAATGCTATTGGACTTTTCCCTGAAGTAAGTCTGAATCTTTAATCAGTTACGCATTTCCCCCCATGTTCGTTAGGACCTCATATCCAATTGGTTATTTAAAAGGCTTATAGTTACCAAGTTTGTAGTCACTTTTGTTTGTTGACTGTTTGAACCATCTTTGACATTTCCTTCTGGTTTAACTTCTATCTTCCACTGTGTTCTTTGGTTAAACCCACATGGCTCAAAAAATTTTCTTTATGCTAATCTACCAGGTTAGAGGTGCAATATCTGCAATTAGATACACTGAACATTTTCCTAGGCTTCCTGCAAATTTTTCAATTTCTGGACAACGGGATCCAGACATGTTTGATCTTCTGGAGTACGTGTTTGGTTTTCAGGTTTGTGACTTTGTATACTGAACTTATTATGTATTTCGATGCAAATTGAATTGTGGGATAAAATTTGCTATATTTGTTGAATTATTCTTGCCATTTCTATTATTTTCATTTCCTCCGGGGTTCATTGTGATGTTATATATTGCTTTCACTTGTCTTTTTTGTTTATTCTCGCTCCCCCTGTTGTGAATTTACTGATTCACAGAAAATCTTGCATATATTCTAATGCTCATTTTATTGAGTTGTAATTTTTTTTTGGATATGGCACTCTTCGTTTGGTGTCTTTTGCAACAATTTTTTAGAAGCTTATTTCCGACTTCTGATTGCTATTATGGAATTGGCTGGTGGGATGACCTTTGACAGGACTGGTAATTTGCTGTGTTTGGGCCACACATTCATGAAGAGGAGGGAGAAAGCTAACATGATTATCTATCTGATAATTTTATTGCTTGATGCAACAATGCTGTGCATTTTTCACCCATACTACTTGATTTTATTCTTTATACTGTGTTAAGTGAACTGTTCCTAGTAATTATAATCTTTTTTTTTTTTTTTGGGTACACATTTCAACCTATTTTATTTGATATGACAAATCATAGTGATGACGCGGATGCCTGAGTCAGCTTTATGTTTAATCATCGGAATGGTAGTATCTTATGCAGACTTGGTGCATATTTTGTAGAACATTCATTTCCATTATAACCTGGATTTTCAAAGAATACTTGATTATTGACTGATTCATATTTTTGTATGCTATGGGTTAACAAATTGTTTAATATTTCTATTATTCCACCATCAGTCCATCACCCTCTTACCTTTTCTTCTTTGATGTTTAGCTTAAAAATTTATTTTTTTCCTCAGAAAGATAATGTAAGGAACCAGCGTGAGAATGTTGTTCTTACCATAGCAAATGCACAATCTCGACTTGGCATACCTGTCCAAGCTGATCCGGTAAGTTCTTAGATAATCTATGTCACTATTTTACAGGTATCTTTTTTTACTCCTTTTCATTGCCCTGTCTCTTTCAAAAGAATTGTATAGAGGCTTTGATTCTTTGTTTTTGTTTTTCTGTTGCCAATTCTTTTTTTCAAGCACCAATCAGAATAGTATTGCCTTATTAGTAAACATCAAAATTGTGGTTGCTGCATTCATGAAGGCAAACTCTTGATGTAGTTGCCTTTGCTCTAAAATATTAAATTCTGTTTACATGTTATGCACAATGGGATCCTTTGCTTTTAAATATCCCTGAAAACCGAACCTTAACAATGACTTTCTATGCAAGAGATTTTATTGCCAAGTTATTGGTGATTGTTTAGCTAATTACGTGCAAGCATGCTAATTTTTATGTATTGCCAATGTACCTTTTTTTTAACCTCGATCGCTGCATATTTAGGTTGTTATTTCTCTTTTAGATGTACTAGTTTTGATTTTTTCTTTTATGAAGTTATAGAATATGTTCAATCATGTTTTTGTGGATTGAGTGCGTTAGAAGCACTTAAACTTACCCATATTTATCAAAAAGCATATTAAATATGGGATTGGATGAATTGGTTGAGATATTATGTTAGGTTAGGTACTGTTATTTTCAGTTTGGAACTACTAATCTTGTTTAATGTTGTGATCTTGCTTATTGTTTCTAGTCGGGCATCTTAAATAACTTGGAGTTAGCTGATGATATCCTTTTTGTTATAAATTATGTTCCATTTTTGCCAGAAAATTGATGAGAAAGCAATCAATGAGGTATTCTTGAAAGTGCTGGATAACTACATTAAATGGTGCAAATACTTGCGGATACGGCTGGCTTGGAATAGGTTTTGTGTCCTGATGCATTGAAGTACTTTTTTTAATTTATTTTGCTAGGTTGAATGCTAATTTTGTGTACTGCAGCTTGGAAGCAATTAATAGGGACAGGAAGCTGTTTTTGGTTTCGTTATACTTTCTCATATGGGGTGAAGCTGCAAATGTCCGTTTTCTTCCCGAGTGTATTTGCTACATATTCCACCATGTGAGTGTGTTCAGCTCTCAATTGATGCTACTTAATTTGTACTATCTATTATGTGCTCTTATTGGCCATAATGAGAAAGATTTAACTCTGCGTGATAAACTTGTGTTGCCATCTTATTAACGAAGTTGCACTTTGCCATGCAGCTGTTTATATTATTGTTTGTTACTGACCTTCAGTTTGAAAATGCTAGACTATAAGAATGCTTTGCTTTCTCTCTCTCAGTTCAAGTGATATTAGATAGTGGAGAGATGTTGCCAAATTTTTTGGAATAAATATTGATTTATTTATACAAAGTTTCTTTCCGGTTCCTCATGGGGTGATGTTTTTATTTTTGTTTTCCAGATGGCCAAAGAGTTGGATGCAATAGTTGATCATGGAGAAGCTAATCCTGCTGCAAGCTGCATCGCCGAGGGTGGTTCTGTGTCCTTCCTTGAGCAAATCATATGTCCTATATATGATACAATGGCAGCGGTCAGTTCTTTCTGTACTTTCTATCCATCTTCTTTTCTTCGAGGCTCATATTCATTTGTGAAGTGCATGTAGGCTAACTCGGTAATCAAAGTTGTCTTTAGTGCTTCCATTGAGCTTTGACTATACCCTTTAGTTTTTGTATTCTGTTTTTTTTTTCAGTTATGTGTGTTTTTCTGTGTTGTTTTGCATCTTTTATTTTGGAATCGTTCTAGGATTCTTGCTTGTTTAGCGAAATTAAAATCATCAGGTTAATCTTAACCGTAGGCCTGATTACAGTCTGATTTTTCTTTTGATGTATGCTCTAACTGTATTTGGCAATTGTTGTTAATATGATTTTATTGTTAGTTGTTCAGGAGGCTGCTAGAAACAATAATGGGAAAGCTGCACATTCATCGTGGCGTAATTATGACGATTTCAATGAATACTTTTGGTTTGTTATGCTGTCTCTTTAAGGATATTAATTCTATGAAGTTTGGCACACTAATGTACAGTTTTACAATTCTGTTCCCATGCATAATTTTTATGCACAGGTCACCTGCTTGCTTTGAATTGAACTGGCCCATGAGGAGGGATTCTCCGTTTTTGTTAAAGCCAAAAAAGTGGAAAAGGGTAAGTTCTTCTGATGATTTCTGACAAAAACTGTTTTGTTTGTTTGAAACTTTTATTTTATTTTAAACCTTTTAGAAGTGGAAAAGGGTAAGTTCTGTTTTGCTAACAATGCATATTTTAGCAATTTAGATATGATAGCAATCAGATTGTTAACGTGACTAGTTAAAAAAAAAAATTTAAATTGATATTGATGCCCGAGTTTTTCTATATATATTTCTTTGATTTTACAGACTGGTAAAAGCACCTTTGTAGAGCATCGAACATTCCTTCACTTGTATCGAAGTTTCCATCGTCTTTGGATCTTTCTGGTCGTGATGTTCCAGGTAGATTTTCTCCTTCCGTATATACCTTCTTATTGATTTTGCATTTAATGTGTTCATCTTTGATTAGAAAATTTTATTGATTGCTTTTTGAATGCAGGCATTGACAATTATAGCATTCAGAGGAGGGCATATTAATTTGGAGACTTTTAAGATATTACTTAGTATTGGACCTACTTTTGCTATTATGAACTTCATTGAGAGTAAGTTGTTGGCTTTATAGATGTGCATCCGCAATTATTACTTAAAGATCTTTTGTATGCATGGTTGCTTACAACTTTTAGTTTGTTTTAATTTGGATTGTTTGCGTGACCTACTTATGTTTGGGCTTAACCATGTATTCTTTTGGTTATTTTTCTGCTTAGTTAGGTTGTTTAGATGTCCTGCTTATGTTTGGTGCTTACACTACTGCAAGAGGCATGGCCATTTCCAGGCTGGTTATACGTTTTTTTTGGTGTGGCCTGACTTCTGTATTTGTAACCTATGTTTATGTGTAAGTTTGCGGCATTCTTGCTTATGATTGAAATGATCTTTCCTGTTGATAGTTATCAGTTATATATTCGTATCCTATTCATATCTTCTTTTATAAATATACATGCAGGAAGGTTTTGGAGGAAAGAAATGATCGGAGCTCCAATTCATTCTATTTTCGGATATATATACTTGTAGTGGGTGTTTACGCAGCCCTGCGTTTGATTCTTGGCATGTTACTAAAGTTTCCTGCATGTCATGCCTTGTCTGAAATGTCAGATCAATCATTTTTCCAGTTTTTTAAATGGATTTACCAGGTTTGTTCAGTTTTTGTCACTGGTTGACATGACCAAAGATTTTGGAATGGAGTCTTATTAATCCACGTACAATAATTTGCACATTTCAGGAGCGTTATTATGTTGGGCGTGGTCTTTATGAACGGATGACTGATTATTTCAGGTTTATTTTTGTGCTTTATTAAAATTGGGAATTTCATGCTTACTGTGATCATTTGACATGTTTAGTCAGTTGATTTTATCTATTACGTTGTCAAGTTGTTTTGACAAAACCTTTTATCCTGTTCCTACTTTTTTTTTTCCGGAGAGTTTTATTAATATTGTCTGTGCTGTCTGTAAGGCTCTGACGACGTAATTTTTCATTATTTTGGCTGAATACGTGCAATGATTTTGTTTTTCCTGTTCAGATGGAGTTAATGCTTTATGTTGATGACAATATGCCTGTGGATATTCTTGATAGATTGCAGTTCAACAAAGTGTTCTTTATCTATATATGCTTTTTGCAATAAATGCTGAAGTTGTGTATATTCATCATTGTTTTATCTTACTTTGCTGAATTAAAGAAGGCTGCTAATTTTGTTCTTCGTTGCTGCAGATATGTCCTATTCTGGTTGGTTATATTTCTGTGTAAATTCACATTTGCTTATTTTCTCCAGGCAAGCCACGAAGTTGCTATCTCCCCTTTTGCTATAGAGTTTCTGTAGTTTATGGCAGACAGCTTTCAAGTCTGTAGATTTAATATTTGACAACATTTATGTTTGATCTTTGCTGAATTACAGATTAGACCACTTGTCTCACCTACAAAAACCATTCTCGAGCTTCCAAATTTGCCATACTCTTGGCATGACTTCGTCTCAAAGAGTATGTTCATTATCCATTTGTTTTTTGGTTGCTTAGATTCTAAAGCACCAACTTTAGGTTATTTGAATCCTATTTCTCATTGTCTTGTAGAAGGTAAAAGTTATGCTATTACAGTGTTAGGAAGATGAAAATTAAATTATCCCACAAACTTAATTGCCCAATTGCCAATTGTATAAATTGGAGAGTCAAATTAGGTGAATAAGGTGTTAAATGCCTGTGGGAATTGCGATTTAGAATGTTATGGTTTTTGTGAAGCTATTATTGAAATGGAATATCAACTATCCCTCAAAATTTTTTGATCAGACTTGGCCCCAGCTTATTTGAGAAAATAAAATTTCCATCTAACATCCTCGAGCTGCAATTCTCATACATTCAGCCTTTATATAGGCATTTGGAGTAGGTGCTTGTCCCGGTATTGAGTTAGTTACATCTGTTGTACACGAGAATGCTTAAGAAATGTTTAGTTGGAAATTTAGAAGTTTAGAGTTGAAAGGTTCAACAACCCGCAATTGCTTTCCAAAAATATTCATCAATCATCATAACAGTTCATATATGTGGATATTACGCATGTGAACTGTAATGCTCAATGAATTGGACAAAAAGGTAATGGAGGGGATTCCAACATGTAATTTAGAAATATAGGATGCCAATTTCATTTCGAAAATAATTTCTTTTTTTTTTTCTAATGTTTTTTTGCCCATCGAAAAGCTTTTTCATTATATATTTGGGTCATATCTTAAGTTGATACGGTGTCATGGTGACGTAATATTAGTATATTTCATGGTCCTCTTGGTTCTCCTCGACTGTTTAGGTTACAGTTTATAAATATGTTTATGGTTATTCTATTATCTTTTATTTCATTTAAAGTTCTAGCTACTACCTACCATGTTTCATTGAGGTGTCCCTTCATCAGATTAAAGCTTACGTGCCATTAATCCATTTTGCAATATTTTCTGCAGATAATAATAATGCCTTGACAATTGCTAGCCTGTGGGCTCCTATCATTGCTGTGAGGACATCTATTTTGAGCTTATGCACCCATCTTTCTCTATTTCAGCTGATTATTGTCAAAAAAACTTACTTATTATAAAACTGTTTTGACAAGCATACGTGTTTAACTCTTCAAAAATATTTCCCCCTTTTCTTTAGATTTATCTCATGGACATTCACATTTGGTACACTTTATTGTCGGCAATTATCGGTGGTGTGATGGGGGCACGGGCTCGGTTAGGCGAGGTATTATATTGGCTTTTCTCTGTTCTTAAGAATATTCCAAAGTCTGCTCCTTCCTTATGATTCTTACTATTTCAATGATGCTTTTATCACAGATACGCTCAACTGAAATGATGCATAAACGATTTGAGAGCTTCCCAGAAGCCTTTGCCAAGAACCTTGTTTCAGCACAAAACAAGAGGTAATTATAGAAGTGCCAGATTTGATGACCTGTGTTTATATCTCATTGGTTATCCTTTTACAATATTCTATTTCTTTTACCTCTTTGCGATAGGTATAGATGTTTATTGATACATTTTATTTTGTGTGTCAAATATGCATATAGAGGTATTAAGGGTCTATTACATTTATTTCAATTTTATAGGCCATGTATAGACTTTTACAAGCAGGCAGCAGAAGGCATATTGGCTTATTAAAAAACAGAATGGGGAATATACATTTATTTGTTGAATATTGTAGAAAGAAGATGGTTAGGTCTTTCCTGGCGTTAATTGCTTTTGAGACTATTAATCAACCAGAATTTACTAAGAAACGAAGGTACATAAAGTAAAAAAGGAAGAAAAAAGGGGGCTAACCTGAATTTACTTTTTCTCTCTCCCTCTCTTCTTAACTTCTGCTCTTTGTCTCTCTTACTTGCTAACTTTGTCCTTGTCTGGCATGGCTGCAAATTTACTAAAATTGATGTGATCTCTAGTTTTCCAGCGTCCACGTGCTGTTTGGTTTTTATGATGCATAGAAAGTATTTTGGTGTTGAATAAAATATAGTTTATACAGTCTATGCTGTGCATTCATTCAAGTAACTATCCATACGAATTCACTTCCCTCCCTCCCCCTTCAAAACAGAAGTGACTAGCATATTGTACACTGGAGTGCTTAGCTAACTTCTTAACTTGACAATGATAGAATGTTTTTCTGATTGTTTATAGATCCAGATTTTTTTTTCGAGTTTTTCCCTGTTAATCTTTTTAAATGTTATTTTTCCCCTTGTTTTTGCTTTTGCAGGATGCCATTTGACAGACAAGCACCTGAGGTGAGTGTTTGTGTTATTCACTTCTGATTCTAATTTTTGAAACTCGTTAATGTGATTGTCTTTGCAAAATTTTAGTGTGGGCAGAATCTTGATTGATTAGATTGTGTTTATGTGAAAGTAAATCATTTAGGCTTGGCTTGGTAGGGGGATGAAAAACTGAAAGAGAAGAAAAGTGGAAAGATGGAAAACATATTTCTTCTTTCTATGGGTCTGCTTGGTTGGAAAGATGGAAAGTTGAAAGAAATGTAATTTTCTTTCCATCCATTGCTTGGTAGGGTTGAAAAGGAAAAGGAAAGAAAATGAAAATTACATTATTTTACTGTTAGAACCTTTTGTAAATTGAAATGAAAATATAATATTGTAAATATGCAACACTTAAACAGTCACACCTCTCTCATTTTCTCTTCTCTTTTCATACCAATTTGGAATGATTTATATTTGGCAATACATTTGAAAATGTTATCTTTCCTATTTTCTTTCTCCTTTCTTTTCTATCCTGCTAGGTGCACTAAAAATTCATCTTCTTTCCGTTTTTTTCACCCTTCCCTATCTATCTTTCCACTTTCCTACTCTGTTAAGCATATCCTTAGGGTGAGTTAATGGAGGTTGATCCATGAATGAAACTTAGTCAACTAAATTGTTTCAAGGCTGATCTAGGAATAACTTAGTGGGACTTTGTAACGGTTAGGTTGTTTAGTCCATTTAAAACATTCAATGATTTTTTTCATGCTGTAAGTCCTTAATTATGGCATTTACTTAACCTGAATACTCCATATTAACCTTCATTGGAGCTGGAGGAACACTTGCTAACTTAAAGCTTATCTCTGGCCAACACAAAAGAACTCTTGAAGTCGATCCATTTAGGGTCCATCACTGAAATTCTTGCTGAAGTATGAGGCCCACATTAAATGACACATAAGCTAAGACTTTAAGCAGCCTTTTCTATTACGCTTCCTGTGAGTTTCTGCAGTTCTTAGTTGTCTAACCAATTTTGTTTGTCCTCACATGGAGCAACAATCACAAATCTTGAAAGATTGTCTTTTTAACAATAAGTCATCCAGCATATTCTTGCTTGTTTATATTGGCTGCTGCGATTTTTTTATTTGTAATTCTGACTGCTTTACTCTTTCTTCTTAGGGTTATGCTGTCTAAAAGTGGATCACATTTTTCTTTTTAAATTATGATATATTTCTAGTGATAAGCACATCTTGATTATTTTTGGCTTTCTGCATTTCTGTGGAGCAGGTTTCTCAGGAAATAAACAAGATATATGCGGCTTTATTTTCTCCATTTTGGAATGAGATAATCAAAAGCTTGCGTGAAGAAGACTATATCAGCAACAGGTAAATTATTAAGTCGAGCTTTATTCTATCATGGTGCTAATGTTCATTTTGGGATTGGTACTCACTTCTCATCCCACAACGTTTTATATTTTAAGGGAGATGGCCTTGCTTTTAATTCCCAGCAACAGAGGCAGTCTAAGATTAGTTCAGTGGCCTTTGTTTCTTCTTAGCAGTAAGGTGCGGCCTGTTAAATTCTGCTGAAACAAATAATTCCTGAAATACTTCAGTTCTATACTAATTTCTTTCATGTTCATGGGCAACATATTTTCAGATCTTATTGGCCATCGATCTGGCTATTGACTGCAAAGATACACAGACTGATCTTTGGAATAGAATATGCAAGGATGAATATATGGCATATGCAGTTCAGGAGTGCTACTACAGTATTGAAAAAATTTTGCACTCCTTGGTTGATGGTGAAGGGAGGCTCTGGTATGTGTTTGCTGCTGCATGCTTCGTGTTATATGTCTTTGTTTTTTAAGGGGTTATCACTTATCATTAAGAGCCTGCCCACAATGACTTAGCTTGCCCTTTACCTTCGTGCTTGTTTATGATAGGGTTGAAAGGATATACCGTGAGATCAATAACAGTATATCAGAAGGTTCACTTGTCATAACCTTGAAACTGAAGAAGCTTCCTTTGGTTCTTCAAAAATTAACTGCATTGCTTGGGCTGGTAATACTAGAAACTATTTGCATCTTTTTATTGTTTCAGTTACTGCTGCTAAAATTTATGGTAGAATGTATAAACCATCTTTGCTTCTTTGGCTTCTTATTCTTTTACTTTTCACCCGTTTCCTTTCTTTTTTCCCCGCCAGTGAAGTGGTATTTCGGTGTTATAATTATTTTTTAAATTTCTATGAACAGATTTTCTTGATATTGTAGTATAATTTGTTTGACTGCTCTTGTATTTCGTTATGGACATAGCAGTCACGGGAATATTATAATGTTAATGTCTGTTCATAGTCAGATATTGAGCATAATAAATTGATTTCCATTGTGCCTGTTATGAGTAAAAAGTGAAGTCTGTATACATTTACGTCTTACTCTTTTTGTAACTGAACGTATTCTGATTATAAACCATTTTATTTAGCTAAGGAACGAAAAACCTGAAGAGAAAGGTGCTGCAAATGCTTTGTATCAACTATATGAGGCTGTTACGCATGACCTGTTATCATCTGATTTGAGGTAATTCTATTTACACAATTTTTTATAGTGTGCATAAACTAATAGTTCAATTAAATCTTTGTTTCTGAAATGTCTTGCTTTTGCTGTGATACATCAGGGAGCAGCTTGATACATGGAACATTTTAGCTAGAGCAAGAAATGAAGGTCGTCTGTTTTCTAGAATAGAATGGCCCAAGGATCCAGAAATTGTAAGCATTTTTCAAATTTGATGGATACTGCTAATCGTCCCTGTTTTGTGTTACTCTTGTTGCATTACTTAGCTTGTCGAACCTTTTCTTTTACAGCGAGAGCAGGTGAAACGGTTGTATCTTCTTCTCACTGTAAAGGACTCTGCAGCTAACATCCCCAAGAATCTGGAGGCAAGGAGAAGATTGCAGTTTTTCACTAATTCATTATTTATGGACATGCCCTCGGCTCAACCAGTCTGTGAAATGATGCCATTTTGGTATGTAGATACTAATTTTTCTGAAAAATTATTTAAATTTGATTCTGTAGGATTTTCTGTCTGTTGAACTAATTAATTATTAATTGCTTGAGAATAGTGTCTTCACCCCATACTACAGTGAGACTGTGCTTTATAGCTCCAAAGATTTGCGGGAAGAAAATGAGGATGGAATATCTACCCTTTTCTATCTTCAGAAAATCTTTCCAGGTATATCATAATGCTGTTGTTTGTCAATATTTGAATATTTAATCTTAGCCAGACTCCTTCCATTTCCATCCCCCTTCCCTAGTGTTTTGCGAATGAATCTTCAACTGGTTTTCCTGCATCATGCCAGAGCATACATTTCTTTTCTAAATTTTTCTGTTGCATGTCACTTTCGTTGCTGAAGATGTTTTTTAGACTTTCACATGCCATTTTATGTTACTTATATGGGTCCACTGTTAAATTCTGAACTCTTGATGAGTGTTCTAATATCAGTTAATCATTATGGTAGACATATTGGGATTCAGTGGCTGGTTGAGAATAGCATTTTGGAAAGTATAGTACCATGTGATGGTTATCATATTATTGATGTTGAATACCTAAAAGTTTTGATTCTGTTGCTTTCTTGTTGGGTTCTACCTTAAATGGATTTTGGATTAAGGGGTGTGGGCGAAAAAGACTTGAAACACCCTTTCTTCTCCTTGTTTGGTTACGGTTCATAAAAGAAAGCAATGAAATCATTCCTCCATTTGCTTCAAAACCTCATTTGTCTTGCTCCCCCAAATTGGGGAAAGAAAAGTGAAAGAAAAGGGGGTCAAAATTTTCATTGTGAATGACATTTATCATCTTATTCATTCTTTCTTTTCTAGATAATTTATACACAAAAAGAGCATGGTTGTAAGAATATAAACTTATTTATCCGTTAATTTCTTTTTCTCTTCTTATCCAGACAATAACACGTAAATTTTTGGCCTTTCCTTTCCCTGCCTCTTCTTACATTATCCAAGCAAAATTATCACGCATCCTTTCCTTTAAAGTCCCTTCATTTCCTGTATTCCTTCCTATATGAACATGTGGTTAGCTGCTTGTCTTAGTGAATAAGACATTTTTGGCAAAACTATGATGGTACGTTTCTAATTGTTCATTCTGTTCAGTTGCTTGATGCCTGGCATGAAAAGCTTTATCTTTATTTATAATTTGTGTCAAATAGATACAAAGGTCATTATTTGCATCCAAACAGCATATGTCTTGTTGCCTACTCTTAACCTCTGGATGGTATTCTATATCTTTCTCCAACTTCCAGTCAAGCTTCTTAGCATGCCATGTTGGATGTAATTATTTGCAAACATATTTTTGGTATATTGTATGATAGAGGAATAAAATTATTTGCAATCATTGTGGTCTGGTTAATTTATTTCTAAGATGATTCTCTGCACTTTGAATTTGGATTTGGAGAAATGTTACTGGTTTTGAAATGAATTTGACAGAAAATAGTAAGAGAGTTTCTTCAAAAATGAGGGAAACAATTAATACTTGAAATTCCTTGGACTGTCATGGGAATCATAGTTGGATTTTGAGAAGCAAATAAACTCCTGGTTGACAACACAGGTAGAGTTGGAGTGGGGCCAGAAATAAAGAGCATTATGATCCCTGCCTCTAGCATGCCCCATTGTCATCCCTAGCCGTGATAGTCTAGTTATACTTGTGGACTTTTGAGGTTTTCTTGCTGCACACTTTTGCATGTAGGTGAGGGCATATGTTATATTTGGTGATGGCTTTATATGATAACTTTCTTGTCTCCTTCTGACTTTAGATGAATGGGAGAATTATTTAGAGCGGATTGAAGAAGAAGGAAAGTCTACTGGGAATGTAGAAGCTCAACGAAGTAAGAGTGAATTGGAGCTTCGGTTTTGGGCATCTTATCGAGGGCAGACTCTAGCCAGGACTGGTTAGCCTGTGGTTCATTCTTATGACATGCCTTGTCAATTCCCTATATCACTACTATAGTGTTTGTCAAAAGGCTGTTCTTTTAATATGATATCTCTCTTATAATCATGAGTGACGTTGAAATGCAGTTCGCGGTATGATGTATTACAGAAGGGCATTAATGCTACAAAGTTACCTAGAAAGGAGATCTTTGGGAGGTATTATCTTCAAACCTTTTATAATGCCCTGTACTGTTTAAGGGGAAGATATGGATATGCTCACATCATTTCATCTTGGGTAATAGTGGAAGAGTATTCTCAAACCGACTCCCTGACAACTGAAGGCTTTGAATTGTCTCGTGAAGCTCGAGCTCAAGCTGATATAAAGTTCACTTATGTTGTTTCATGTCAAATTTATGGTCAACAAAAGCAGAACAAAAAACCTGAGGCTGTTGACATTGCTCTTTTGCTACAGAGGTATCAATGTCTTAAAATAGTATATCTAGTCCAATCTTGAGCACTCTTATTAAATTTTTTACTAATTGGAAACAGAATAATAGCTCCTAAATGAAATTAATATAAGGTTGATTCAGGGGTGCCACTATTCGGTTGACAAGCAGTGAACCATATTCGGTTGGTTCGAAGTTTGGATGCTAAGCGTTAGGCTTGCTTGTCTTTCATATACTTTATTTCCATTTCTTACCATGAGAGATTTTTTTATTTTTATTTTTATTTCCATTTCTTACCCTGGGAGATTTTTGCTGTTAGTATACCATAATGTCAATTTTGTAAATTCTTTACTGTCTTCATTCTGTTAGTGAATTCGTTGCTGCTGTCTGCATGGATATTAAATTGTATAATGTACTAGGGATCCTTGATTAATTGTACCATGTTATGGCTTTTATTACGTTGGTATTTAGTGTTTTTTATTAGGAATGAGCCCGTTGCTTTCTGCATGGATATTAAAATGTATAATTTACTCCAGATCCTTGATTAATTGTACGATGTTATGGCTTTTATGAAATTGGTATTTTGTTTATTTTTTGTTAGGAATGAAGCCCTTCGAGTTGCTTTCATACATGCTGAGGAGAATGTTGGAGCAGAAGGAAAAAGGGAATTTTATTCAAAGCTCGTCAAGGCTGATATAAATGGAAAAGATCAGGTTTGGTGACCCCTTTTGGCTTGTATTTGTAAAACATCCTTGTTTCACATGGATTGATATTTACACATCATTCTTCTAAAGTGAATATTTTGAGACAAGTAGTGGATTACTTGATTGATTTGGGCGGGGGTGGGGTGGCGGGGATGTGAGAGCATTTCTATGTGCAATATCTTTGTTATGGTTTGATATCCTTTTGCTCTAACTTCTAACAATGTGCATTTCTCATTTATTCTTTGCACGTTAGCTCAATTTAAATAAAAATCCTTACTGAAATCTGATTTCAAATGATGGTGGAAAGGCAGCAAGCAAGGTGCAAGTGAAACAATATTCTTTTCTTAATGTGTTGAGGCTTTTATAAATTGCTATTTGTTGGAATGGGAGTTTGCGTCGTTCTGTTTGTTTGCAATTGCCTTCATGCTTTGTCATATTTTGGCCTTGAAGTCAGTAGTCTATCTCTCTTTTCTTCATTTACATTTGACATCATATATGCATGTTTAGAATTTGAGTTTCCTTCAACTTTTTATCTTGTTACTTTCATAATGATGGTTTATGCCGTTGCAATGATTGGACTAGACTTTTTACATTTTATTTTTTGTTGAACTGCTTCATCCATAGAGTTGATCCAAATGTCATGGGAACAATGAACTTTCTACTCCATATATTCTGTTTTATTTTTTCCCACCAGCCACGGTAGGTTGTTTCGTAAGGCCTGTATAGTGCCATTTCTACGGCTTGTGGTGGATATACTTTCTTGAATTTAACTACTCCTACAGTTTATTGCCATGAATTTGTCTGCTGGTGCTTATAGTTTGTTTTGTTAATTTTTCTGCTAATTATATATTTTTTGCGGTTCTGTTTTCTCCCAAAATGTTATGGATGAGATTTGTTGTTTACCGCCCTTTTTCTTCTGGCTTTGCTGGATGGAAAAGCTCATCGTTTTTTTTTTTTAATTTTTTATTCAGGAAGTCTATTCGATTAAACTTCCTGGAGATCCAAAGCTTGGAGAAGGGAAACCTGAAAACCAGAACCATGCTATAATTTTCACACGTGGTGAAGCTATTCAAACTATTGACATGAATCAGGTAATTTATTATTATTTACATTGTTCTGAGTCCTAGTTTTTATTTGTGATTAAAAATATTTAATTTAATATTTCATAATTGAAAGTCACTTTGGAAGCTGTCGTAAATACCTGTTTTTTTGGTCTTACCTTGTTGGTTTTCAGCGTATTTTAGTTAAAGGAAAGAGTTCTATATAGTTCTGTTATATCTAGCCAGGACTAGTTCCACTTCTCTATATATTTTTAACATGATCATATATGTTAAGGTAGAAATGAATGATGATGAGATTTTTTGGGTGCTGAAATATCAAGGCCTGCTGACTTGGGTGGTCTATTTATTAGCTTGATGATATTTTTGGTGATATGATTAGTACGCATTATTATAGAATTTGTCCGTTGTCTGTTATTTTGGTTTTTTTGACTATTATCAATCCTCAGTGATGGCTAGGAATGCTGGATTCTAATATGAAACTGGTGTCTGCTGGCACTTTTAGATTGTGAATGGTGTTGGATTTGAGACTGCACTATAATTAATCTTGTCAAGAATTTCATTTGACTTGAGGTCTTGTAAATCATGTTTGGCCCAGAGAAAAATGATCCTCAATGCGGTTTTTTTTTTGGCGAATATGATATTATCTTGTGCTTAATGTGTTTGCTTTGATTTCCATGGCTGCCTGCTATCAGGAACATGTTCTATTTTTGTGCATGTTTTTATTTCCTCGAAGCTATTCAGATAAGCTGCTGGTTATTATTAATGGAAGGCTGAAGCTGATTAAGTTATCATAAAGATTTCTGTTCTTGTTGGATGTCTAGCATTTCAAATACTATTTCATAGTTTTATTTGTTCCTTCGAGCATGCTTTGGTCTTTCCTATTAGGTGCTGTATTTACTTTTGTCATGGATACCTCGTCACACTTGGCAATGTAGAATTATTTAAAAATCTGCTTGCTGACCTGCCCTTGTCTTGTTGTGTAGGACAACTACCTTGAGGAAGCAATGAAAATGAGAAATCTTCTTGAGGAATTTCGAGGAAATCATGGAATCCGACCTCCAACTATTCTTGGTGTTAGAGAGCATGTTTTTACGGGGAGGTTTGTGTTACCTCATTGAAAGAATCATTCCTGTAATTTTGTTTCTGGTTTATCTTCCTAACGCATCATTATTTGGATGTATACTTGCAGTGTCTCATCTCTAGCATGGTTCATGTCTAATCAGGAGACTAGCTTCGTCACTTTGGGCCAGCGTGTGTTAGCATGTCCTCTCAAGTGAGTGTATTTACCATATATGGTTATTCCTAATTTGTAATTATTTCCTAAAATGCTTCAAGAATAAAAGGAATTGTGTAGGTAGTGGGGCATTGAACTAAATGGTCAATTTATTGGTTAGCATGTCACACTGAAGCCCTCTTTCTAGCAAGGATTTAGTGTAAATTTTTTATGTTTCCTCCGCTGTCTTCACACCGGCTATAGGCTCATTTTAGACGGTTTTGTTATATGATTGCACTTCTAGAATTTTTTTTATTAAGACATTATATGTTTCGTGTATGACACTGGGGAGCTTAAAATAATAAGTGCCATGGAGAGAAATTCTGCACTGATATGTGTTATGTGGTGCTTCTATTATCTGGTGGTAGAACTGAAGATTCACACGTAGAATTTTTGAAATGTGAGATATTTGCTCACGTTTGTTCTGTTTGTATTTTAGATTTGAAATTGAGGAAGTATAGTCATTGCCAGCTGGATATATGGACCTTGTGTGTGGCCTAGAGTTCAGCTTGTTTATTTGTCTTCTTAAATTTGTCATTCTTAAAGCAGAAAGTGTCTTTGACGTATTTTATTGGGTCTTCATATTGTTATTCTTCAAGGAAAAGTGTCTTTACACTGGTTTATATTATTACTTTATAAGTTAGTTGTAAGATTTTTTTTTGTTTGTTTCTGTTGATTATTGAGCGTTCTTATGAAGTATTACTTTAGGGTTTCTATCTTGTTTTTGAGCCTGCACTTATCTGTTGCCCTTAGAAGGGACTTTTATGGTGCCTTATGTTCATTTTCATGTGGGTAAAAATGCAGAGTTCGTATGCATTATGGGCATCCTGATGTATTTGATCGTATCTTTCATATAACTAGAGGAGGGATTAGTAAGGCATCACGTGTTATCAATATTAGTGAAGACATATATGCAGGTAAGCTTTGAGGATGGCAACTGTTGGTTTTCATTTTTATCGTGTATTTTTTTCCCCAACTCAGCTACTTGAGTAAGTTTCTTCATTTCCTTTTGCTATTACTTTTGAAGGCTAAGCAGACCTCATACAGAAGTATATTCAAAAGTGCAAACCTAAAACCATCTGAAATATGCATATTGGAATTTAGAGAAGATTTTTCTAATTAAATAGAAATCAAAGAATTTGATGTCATTCTCAATTATCAGTAACTGTGGTGCTGAATATAAATCATTCATATCCTTTCATCTTTTTTCAGAACTTCCTTGCCAGGTGTTTGAGAATAAATCACTTAACTAGTCAAATCATTTATTAGAAAAAATCGGAAGGCTTCATTGCTAGTCGCGCAGACAAAACAAACACCAGCTACAAATTATTAATTGAAAGTTCTTAGTCCTGCAGTCTTAATGAGATTCTCAAAGTGAAAGCTTTCCCAAGAAGCAATACAAACAGAAAAAGGGGGTCTAATATAGCTTACTTTCAGCTAATTTCATGGTATCTAAATAAGATTTGTCACAGGGTTCAACTCCACATTGCGGCAGGGTAACATCACCCATCATGAATACATTCAGGTTTGCTTCTTCATTTCTTTTTTCAGCGGGCTAGTACATCATATTTGTCTCTTGGACGCATCCTTATCTATTTTCTTGAGATTCTATTTTCTAATGCAGGTTGGAAAGGGAAGAGATGTTGGATTGAACCAGATTGCTTTATTTGAAGGGAAAGTTGCTGGAGGAAATGGAGAGCAAGTCCTCAGTAGGGATGTGTACCGACTTGGACAACTTTTTGATTTCTTTAGAATGCTATCTTTCTTCTTCACAACTGTTGGTTATTACGTCTGCACAATGGTATGATCACTCTATATATTATCTCTATGCCATTATAAATTTGGATATTCCCAGTCTTCAGATTTGTCTGATAGTAGTTTTCCATTATTGCAGATGACCGTCCTTACAATTTATATATTCTTATATGGAAGAGTTTATCTGGTAAACAATTTTGTTTTTTTTCCTTTTCCCTTTCGGTTCTTTTAATGTATCATTTACTTTTCTTCTAATTTATTCCTTGGAAAGAAAGCAAATTAGGCAATTGGTTTTTAAGATGAGCTTCTATTGAGTTCCTTTTAACTTTATGTCGTGACAAATTTTTAAAAATAAAGAAGCCCGACAGCCGATTAATTTCATTTTAAAGGATGCATTTGCAGATATCAATAAAATTTGGCTAGGTAAAAAACTATGCTGTTGATAGGGCAGTCTGTCAAAATTTATTGGAGATCTTGGTTGTTTTGTATCTACTGGGTTTTCATGCAGCCATTGTTAGCTTTTTGGATATCCATAGGACGCTGGATAATCTTTTATCTAGTGAAAGTCACCATGCAGAATTAAAAAATGTGTCCGTCAAGGTGAAAAGTTTGCATTTGAAATGAAAAGGGATGAGTACTTGAACATGTTTGGCATGCTTGTAACTTATTTTCTTCTTTTTTATCTACTTTTAATTTGCCAGCAAGTGCTTCATATATTTTTTTTGTACCTGTGTTTGGGCATATTATTTTAATATAAAGCCACTTCCATAGAGACATGAGTTGTTTCTTCATGAATAACTTTGGCTTAATTTTCTGGTTACATGATACTGGTCCATCTCTTCCTGTGAGTAACAACAATTGTCAAACTTGTTTCCGATTCAATCAGGCATTCTCTGGACTCGACGAGGCAATCGCTAGGCAAGCAAGGAGGTCGGGTAATACAGCATTGGATGCAGCTTTGAATGCTCAATTCTTGGTACAGATTGGAGTTTTTACTGCAGTCCCTATGATAATGGGCTTTATACTTGAATTGGGATTGCTCAAGGTTTGTCAATCTGATTTTCATCAGTATCCTGATATTCTTTGTTCTGTAAATTGCAAAGTTTCGTTAGCTCAGTTTAGGAAAGTTATGCATTATATTATCTTACTGTCTTTGCTAAGCTGATCTTTTTGGTTTTGTTCTAATAAGCTTATTGCTCAGCTCTTTATAGGTTTTTTATTCTAATCATCTTTTGTTCGGTTGATATGCAGGCTGTAATCAGTTTTATTACAATGCAACTTCAGTTATGTTCTGTCTTCTTCACATTCTCCCTGGGAACTAGAACTCATTATTTTGGACGTACCATCCTCCATGGTGGTGCAAAAGTATGGGCTTGCTTTTAATCGATCTTGCATATCCAAAGATTTTCATTTCTCTTTTTTCAAATTAATTGATGTACATTATCTCTTGCAATTGAGCCAACAGTATAGAGCAACTGGTAGAGGCTTTGTGGTGCGTCATATCAAGTTTGCTGAAAATTACAGGCTTTATTCAAGAAGCCATTTTGTAAAGGCGTAAGTGATACTTGCCATTGAACTCTGAATATATGTTGATTTTCATTTGTCACTAGGAAAAGTCTAAGCGGAGATGGGAACCTGGCTTGATATATCTGGATGAAAAAGTAAAATTGCTTTTATTTTGAAGCTTCCAAACTTAATATTTTTCAGGCTTGAAGTGGCATTGCTTCTGATTGTATACATCGCTTATGGTTACACAGAGGGGGGTGCTGTTTCTTTTGTTTTGCTTACTCTTAGCAGCTGGTTCCTTGTCATCTCATGGCTGTTTGCCCCATATATATTTAATCCATCAGGTTTCGAATGGCCAAAGTAAGTTCCATAGCACTTACGTTTGTGTGCTGTAGCTTTTATCATCAAACTTTTCAGAATTGATTCTAAGACAGCAAGTCTTGCGATTATACTGCTTCTATAGGTTACCATCTTGTGGTTGTTATGTTTTTGTCTTGTAATGAACAGGACTGTGGAAGATTTTGATGATTGGACCAGTTGGCTTCTTTATAAAGGTGGAGTTGGAGTGAAGGGAGATGATAGCTGGGAGTCTTGGTGGGATGAGGAACAGGTTGGTTGTTGTGATGCTAACTAGTACTTTAGCTCTCATTTAGTTTCTCTCAATGAATTTGACTTGTTTTCTGCATCACCTGATGTCGTGTTTTTTTTTTTTAAGCAGTATTAAACTTTGATTTTTAGAGGGAGCTTTTCTGTGCTCTGTGCCTCAACTATGTACTGAGGGACCTTAAAACTTGCTTCGATGTTGTCTCTATTCTCATTGTTGCTTTATATTTTGAATTCAAAACAATTATTCCTCTTCTCTCGCTTTACATTTGTTAGGCAAGTGTCCTTTCTTCAATGATTGTCCAGTCCAAGAGATATAATATGCTATTTTAGAAACTAGCTTTGGGTGTTGGTTTGCTTGTCTACTGATAACTGCTTTTCTTCTTATGTTTCTTGTTGTGAAAAGTTACATTTCTTCTGCAGATGCATATCCAAACGCTGAGAGGCCGCATATTGGAGACAATATTAAGCTTGAGATTCTTAATATTTCAGTATGGCATTGTGTACAAACTCCATCTTACGGGAAAAGATACATCACTCGCGGTGTGCTTCTTGCCCTCTAATTTTTTGGTTCAAATTTGTTGACTTTATTTCTCAAATTTAATGAAGCATGTTATAGAAATCGGTTCCTTTAATTTTTCTTCTCGCAATATTTACCTCCTCCTCATTTCATCATTTAGCAAAATCGTCCCCAGCTAATGCTGTAATATAAAAAAGACTGTGCTTAGTAGGATAGAAAGGAGAGTAACATGGCATAGAACTTGAGGATGGAAATTGTTAGAAATGCTGTTCTTCACATGCATATATGAATCATAATTGAGTCACATTGGATGAATTAGCTAGGCAAAAATGTTTAGAGAATATCACGGGAGTTGCACTGCAACAAAATTGCCACCATCCCATTTTCCAGGCTGGAAGTTGTACCATCTATTTGTCTTTTCCTTCTGGAAAGCATAGGTAACTGTTTGCAGATTATGCTTTTCAGTAGTTGAATATTCGGTTAGCCAATGGGATGGATATAACCATTAATTCTAGTGGAATTTGATCAAGTTTGTACTAACGGTACATAGAAATTAAAAATAGTGGAACAGTTTCATATGTTTGATAAATTGGGTTTGTGTGTCAATTTATGTACGTATGTGGATATTGTTATATGGACCATTATTCAAGAAGATTCGTATGCTGGTGATCCGGGTTACTGAAATTTCTGCCGGTTTAAATTGTCTTGTAGGATTAGATTATATTTTCCTGGGCTAGACGTTCTTATTATCACTTAATCTTGACGGTCTTTTTTTGCTGTCCAGATCTATGGATTTTCCTGGGTCGTGTTGGTTGGATTCGTCTTGTTGTTCAAGGTTAGTATCCTTTTATCATTTAAGGGCGTCAAACTTAACCACCTTCCAAACACGCCCTTCCCTTTAAAAAAAAAAAAATCTTCAATGTACCTGCATTTTGGTTAATGTGTCTTAATGATTTGATCATCTATTGGCTTGCAGCTATTTTCCTACAGTCCTAAGAAGTCACATGACTTCCAACTGGTGATGCGATTTATGCAAGGGGTTCTATCCATAGGACTCATTGTTGCCCTTTGTCTCGTTGTTGCCTTTACTAGATTATCAATTGCAGACCTATTTGCGAGCATCCTTGCTTTCATTCCGACCGGTTGGGCCATCTTATGTGTAAGTTATAATTTCCTCTATTTTCTGCTTTGGATACCTTTCTCTTGATTGAGAATGTGAAACAATTATTGTCGACTAAGGAACTCATGTGAGAACACCTTATTTGAGAATATATACACGTTCCTCATAACTGAACTCTGTCAATGACTCAGTTTGGTCCTATAGGTAGACACACCAATAGGTTTTTCTTGATTATTTTGTTTTGAAATGGATTCTGGCGGCCTTTGTCCATTAGTCTAATACTTTTGACTGTTGTATTTTGAGCAGTAGTTCTATGTTACTCAGACTTGGGTGAGTGTCAAATGTTGGGTTCTTTTTTTTTTTTTTTTCCAAGTTCTATATGCTTGGAAGGTCCGTAAAGGGTCATATCCTCGTATGTGTCGGATATGGATACTTCGAGAAAAATAAAAAGTCCAAGCAACATATGTAGTTCCCTAGATGCAGGAATATGTTCAATACGAGGACAAGTTTTGATGACATTATTAGTGCTCATTTTTGTGTTAAGTTATAATATGATCTATTCTTTTTCTAGCAACCTCAGAATCTGTTTTCGTGTTGTGTTGATGTAGTTGGCCGTAACATGGAAGAAAGTAGTTAGGAGCCTGGGATTATGGGATTCGGTTAGAGAAATTGCGAGATTTTACGACGCAGGAATGGGAACAATCATATTTGCTCCAGTTGCAGTGTTATCATGGTTCCCCTTCATTTCAACCTTCCAATCTCGCCTCCTGTTTAACCAAGCGTTTAGCCGTGGCCTGGAGATTTCTCTCATCCTTGCTGGAAACAAAGCCAACGTCGAGAGATGAGTGTGTTGAGTGTGCCCATGCCAATGCCATCATCTCTCATTGTCAAATATTAACAGTGCTTAAGTTTGCCTGCTGTATCCACTAATTTATATTTTAGCAAATAATTTTCACTACTTCCGGCCATGTTTGAACCAGTAGTGATTGTATCTTTTTTTTTTACGTCATAAATTTAAACTAGAATCCTCGTATAATTGAGTTTGTATATCATTCTTTTGCTAGTGTTGAGGAATGGAAGAGGGCTTTAATCTTTAGATTTTTACCACTTATATGCAGTGTTTTAAAAAATAAAAAATAATAAAAGTGGGGTTTGCAGGTTGAATCGAGAATGGGTGGCCCGTTTAGTCTTTACATCCGTCAAACCGAGTATTTTTGAATCTGTATTTAACTTGCTGACCTGGAAAAAAAACAAGCTCAGAACCCTACAAAAAAATATTTATGAACTCTTTCAATCTATTTTAGAGATAATTTAATCGAATACATATACATATTATTATTATTATTATTATTATTTAATTTTTTTAAAATAAAATTGGACCGGTAGTCTCACTGATTTAAGTTAAGGCAGTAACTCTTACTGTGGTCACTCAAAAGTTACAGCCTTTTAACCGTAATTTAAGAGGTATATGTTATTTTAAATTTCTGGCCATACTTAAGAAGGTATTTGATTAGTTCGTAATTTCTCTTTCATTTTTTTTTTCACAATTATCTGAACAAATTAATAAAAAATAACATTAAAGAATGTTTTATCACAGGTGATTAAACTTTTTCATCGGAGAGCGAAAGCCCTAATTTGAGGGGCGGAATCGCTGGCAGTTGTGTCGGAAATCGGAGTTTCCTCATTCATAAATGGATATTTTAAAACCCTGAACTAGGCAGAAGAAAAGTGTGACCTGTTCGGGTTCGGACTTGACCTATATTTGAACTTGATTCACTCGTTATGGAGAGCTGAGTTTGAGAAGAGATGTGGAAGTATACTATTTCAAATATATACAATTACAATTTTATCAGTTTAATCGAGTTTTATCTAATCAAACTTGAGTTACTTGAATAAATTACAATTTGAATTTGAGTATGAAAAAAATTTTCGGGCCGAATCCAAATCTAACGGCGTAAACCTCCAAACGAAGGATTTATTGTGGTTATCGACAGAATAGTTAAATACTACTTATAAATAAACAAAGATTATCACGGTCAATTACAATGATAATCATGATAAATATCAAACATGAATATCAATAGCACAATAATGACCGCAGCATTGAGCTGCAAATAATGACCGTAACATCGGGTTATAACTACTAGTTAAATCCCTGACCCAGATTTTATAAGTCGAAGAAAATGGTGTATAACTTCAGGGTCGGCCCGAGTTGAAAGCATGTTAGAGAAAGCACCAAAAGGAAACGCAGTTCAATCACAAAGCATTTGAACAGAAAACCCTAGTACTACTTGAACACCGTTTTAAGGCAGGAATCTGGTTCAAGATCCAAGCAATTGCTATAATTGCAGTTAATGAATGGGAATAAAAATGAAACCCCCAAGGTCAAAATCATTAAGTTACAGTTTTCCGAATGCCCGGGGGAATTGAACTTAACCTACCCTGCCAATTTGAAAAAAAAAAAAAGGTTCATTAGAAATGTTTAAATTACAGTTGCTTCAAATTGTTTCCCCTACCTTTCTTTGTTGAATGACCAGTCTTCCGTTTATGACGACTGAAATCCGATACAAATCGAAATGTCTGTCCACAGCCTTCCTCAGCACAAACGTAAGGACGTGCACCGGTGTGAACCCTAATGTGTTCGGTTCGAGCCCATGCCCACTTGAATGTCATCTTGCAGCCCTTCCAAGGGCATTTAAGAGGTCGGTCATCCATGTGAACTCGACGATGCTGCACCAGATATTTGTGTGAGAAGAACTTCTTCTCACACCCTTCGACCGGACAAATGTTTCTTTTGTGCAAGAGCAGCTCTTGTTTCGAGCCAAAACTCATGGTGCAGCCTTCCATGTCACACTGACATTCTGCTTCCTTATCATCTCTTACCTTTGCAGGGTTGTCACCAGCTAGAGTTTTCGAATTTGAAGCATTCTTCACTTTCCTCTTACAGGCTTGCTTCTTCTCTTTTGGTTTTGTTTCTGACTCTTTCCAAGGCTTTCTGATTCTTTTCCTAAGGCGTGTGCTGGGTCCGCCTTCTCCCTCATCTTCACTGTATGAATTGCAATGTCTAGAACTTTGCTCAATTTTGGTGTTCCGATTCCGGGGATTCTCTTGTTTCACTTGCTGAGAAACTACTTGCTTCGTTGTCCGACTTTTTGGCTGTTTCACATTCTGAGGGGTTACTTGTTTTGTTTTTTGTGTTGTCTGAGCTTTCTTTTTTCTGCTTCTCCTATTTGGTTGAAGATAATTCTCATCCAATGAATCATATGAAACTACATCTTCCCTTTCAATAAATTTGCCGTGCCTGCTTTTAGGAGTCTTACTATGCCGCTTCGGTGAAGCATCATCCAATGAATCATCCGAAACCCCATCTTCCTTCTCAAGAATTTCGGTTTGCTTACTTCGCGGAATCCTCCTAAGCTGCTGAAGAGAACTATTATCATCTAGGGAATCAGATGAAACTGCATCTTCCCTCTCAATAAACTTGGTTAGCTGACTTCTAGGAACTTTCCTATGCTGTTGATGAGAATTACCCTTCAATGAATCGAAAGAAACATCTTCTCTATTGGAAAATTTCACTGCTTTGCTTCTAGGAATCCTAATTTGCTGCCGATGGGGATTATCCTCTAGTGAATCATCGGAAAATGAATCATCTCTTTCCAAGCACTTCGTTTGCTTGCCTCTAGAAATCCTCCTAAGCTGATGTTGCGAATCATTGTCCGATGCATCTTCTGACATTGCAACATCTCTCTCAAAAAATTTTGCTTGCCTGCCTTTAGGCCTTCTTTTATACTGCTTAAGGGAATTATCGGCTCGCGAATCATCTAAGATAGCATCATTCCTCTCAAATGACTTGATTTGCTGGCCTTTAGGAATCCTTCTGTGTGGCTGATGAGATATTCTCTCTTGTTCATCATCTGATAAATCATCCTCTCTCTCCAAAAATTTGGCCTGCCAGATTCTAGTAACTTTCCTACACTGTTTAATAGAACTTTCATCGAGTGAATCACCTGAAACTGCATCATCTTCTTCGATATATTCTCCTTGCTTGCCTCTAAGATTCCTCCGATACTGCTGACAGGGAAAATCCTCTTCTTCATCCTCCGCATCCACATCTTCTCTTTCAATAAATTTTGCCAGCTTTTTTCTAGAGACATTCTTGTGCTGCAGAAGAGAATCATCTTCAAGCGAATCATATGAAATTGCCCCTTCTTTCTCAATCAATCTAGATTGCTTCCCTCTAAAATATCTCTGTTGCTGCCTAAGAGAACTACCATCCAATGAATCATCCGAAGCTGCACCTTCTGGCTCGATGCATTTTGCTTTCTTGTTTGGTACAATCTCCGCCCTCATTTTTCTCTTTCTATTTAAATTTTTAGCCTTGATTATTTCAACTTTCCGAACATTTTCTGGTTTTCTCTCAAGATTTTCATCTGAAGGTGCCTGAGCATGGAAACTTCTTTCTTTTTCTTGCTCCTCGCGATCCCTTTGTGCCAAAAATGGATGAACCTGATTTGACATCCAAACTTTACCACACCATTTCCCTGCCACTATTTTTTTCAGCTTGTCAGACCTCCTCCCATACACATTCAACTTTGAGGGCGAGGTAGCTGGAGAATTACGGCCAAATGCACTGTATATAACACAATTATATGGCATCTGTTTACTGTAAAGTGTAGAGCGGCTGAGAGTGGCACTATAAAATAAGTTGATACCCAGCTTTACCGCCCAGTCCCCATTCTCCGGTGTGGCGTCCTCGCTATCAAGAGCCGAACGGATCCGAACCTCATCATCCATAGTAGCATCCCCAAATAAGATATCATTCCAGTGATAATCAATTCCTAGTTCTTCAGCCACGGACTTCGCTTCTGCTTCAATCTTGGGATACTCTGCGTTGTTTTATAGCTAACAGTTAACAAATGCCGATAAACAAAATAGTTTTCCGAAGGATACAAAACATGCAAATATTAGTAACCAGTAAGCGAAGATTTTTCCCAAGCAAAGGAAAGAAAAAAAAAAAGGAAATTGTTGCAATTAGAAGAAACACATCAAGGGACAAGTTCGCCGGGGCACTGCCTGACATTGAATATCGATCAAACTTTACCCTCTGATTTCACCTGTAGGGCATCATTCCCCATCCATGAGTGTCAATAATCTCAACACAAAAGAGGTGGAGTAAGGGAAGGTTATAGCACAGGAAATACTTCGGCATTTTCCCCTACCTACTTGGTTTTTTTAACTTATGTACAGTGTCTTCCAAAAAATTTGCATACGATAAAGGAAACATAAAGCAATGCACATTATTTCACAGAAAGAGTATCTACTGATTTTTTTCCGACAGAAGAGTGACGATGAGGAGCGTAATTTACGTGAAAACATTCATTAGGGTATTTAAAGTATGCCAACATGTACCTGGATGACAAAAAAGAAATAAATGTGCTCCTCCTATTTGACGAAGTTGCTGTTCTACTTCTACAGCATGCTGAAGACAGAAGACATGCATCCGAGAAGAATCTTCATCAGACCTTGGAGCAAATGGAATATCGGCATTCTCCATTGGTACCATGGCCTTGCCAAACCTCATTTTATCCGTGCCATGATTTGGAGGATCTCTAAATTTACCCTCCAAATCATTTGATCTTCTTGAAGCAAGGTTCTCGGTTTCAAACCCAATAGTGCCATCGAATGTTCGAGGGCTCTTATTCTTGAAGTCAGCTCTCCTAGATCCAGGTTCCAAATAACAATCAGTAACATGGACAGAAGCATCCTCTTCAGAGTCAAGCCTCAAAAATGAGGGATTATGACCCCCATTTGCATTACCAGGAGAGAAACCAGAATCATTACACAGAAATTCCCTTTTAGATGAATCATTTGCTGAATATGTCTCATCACCATCGACAGTAGCGTTCGGTTCAACATGATCTTCAGAATCAGATGAATTTCCATAAATTGAAGCTAATAGGCCAAGAGCAGAAGTATCTCCCTGTTTTTCAGTATCTTTGACCACTTGGTTACTTTGATCTACCTTCTGAAACTTGCACCCAGTGGATTGAACAGGGATATTGTATAAAGCATATGGACCACGTTTATTCATCCAACCTTTATCCAAAAGAGGGAAAAAAACAAAGACCCATGATGTTTTCAGAATAAATAAAAGAATCTGAAGGAAAATTAGAACCTAGAGTTAATTCAGCAAAAGAAATAACACAAACCATTTAAATAAAATATTAATTACAGAAGCTTGAATAAACATGCTGATCTAGACAAGCATACAGTCAAGGCATCATGCAGCATAAGTAGTTTAACTCAAACATGACAACCACTGCATCTTATTTAGATGCAAGTATGTGAGCAACCAATCATCTCACCAACGCAAACAAAGCCGATTAAAATAAGAACAATAACATAAAAAACCAGGCATCAATTCCCATTACCTTATTTGAGTTACCGTTATCTATATTACACTTTGGATATGAAATTTCCTAGGAACCCGACGACATCCAGCCAACTCCAAACTAGTCTACTTACAATTATTAACAGGACTGCTTCTGTTTTAGTCCACTGACCGTTACAAACACTACATGTATCATTAAGAAAAGTCATTGACTGAGAAGCACCAGGAATAAAGGGAACAGAACTGAAACAAACAAAATATTTTGACTAGCATGTAAATCACATGAAACAAATCAGCTAATAGAAGAAAATTTTGATATATAACCTACTTGTACAAGGATCTTGCTCAGAAGCGCTTGCATCCCCTTGAGCAGCAGTGAAACCATTGCGGGTTACTCCACAAGCAACAGTCCAATCATTAAAAAGGTAACAATTAGCTGACATTAGGTATCTAGCTGCTAGTTCTGTTGGTTGAAGAACAGCAACGCAAGCAAAGCACAATATTCCACATGTGACACATGAAAACAGCCTCTGATCGGATAATGCATCAGCTTGAACAGCACTTTCTCCTTCCATGCTCAAGGTCTGCGACGTTAGTCTATACAAATAATCAGTTCCACTTAAAGAAGAATCTCGGTTACCCTCACACATAGAAACAAATTTTCCTTTCACTGAATAGAAACCTTTTACTCCCTTGATTTCTTCATTCCCACCTTGCATGATCTTATTAGAAGCTAAGTCATTGGATGATTTCATTCCTTCCTTGTAGTTGCATAAACCAAGGGACATCCTAGGGTTTATTCTTAATTGAGATGCAACACATAAATCTGAACAAAGAGAAATGTCAGAAGAACTTTTGGGGAGTAGTACCACTGAAGACCCTTTTCCAAGAACATGAAGCAGATCATTGTTTTGGATAAGATTCTGCACAAATAATTTTTTAACCAAGGTTTCTCCTTCACTTTTTTTCTTATCCTTTAGTTGAGAACTCTTTGGCTTAGCACTGACGCTCATAGGTACCCTGCGAAGGAGAAACCCAAAAAAAATGAGGATAAGGTGCATAATATAAGTTACTGCTTTTCAATTTATCGTACTGCAGCATCCTACAAACAACATTTTGTATGAACATGCCAATAAGCAATCACAAATTTCTGCCCATCATCTGGACATTAACTTGGTAATATTGAGAAATAAAACTAAACGGAGCATGTTAGTAAGACTCTTTTCAATATTATAATGTACCAATGTTGGCCACGAAAGTAAACATAGCATGGCAATGTGGTCATCTAAATATTACTAGGAAAAACTTACGAAAAGTAAAAGATTCCCATCTCCAGCATTTGAACCCAAGTCGAAGCAACATAGGAGCAGGAAAAACATTATTAAAAGGAAAGAGCAGGAAAAAGTGAGAAGAAAATTTCAATCACAGGTAATAGCTAGAGATGATTATGTTCTAAGCCATTTACCTATCCACAGAAATTTCCGAACAATTCAGTTAAATTTCTTATGCATATTCAAATGAATTGCAATAATAGTAACAGTAAGAGAAGCAAACTAGAAACACAATTGCAGTGAATAAGAGTTTCAGCTATGTTTGGTTGCGAAGGCAGAATACATCAAGAAATTAAGAACCCAGGCATCAGATGTAATCATGCTGCTTATTTAATAGACATGAGTCATACCTTGAACATAACTCAAGAGCAAGATCATAAAGTAACTGAAAATGAGAGACCATAGGAGGATAATTGATTGAAGCTCTTCGAATAGCAGCATCTCTAGCCACTCTCAACCATTCTGGAGTTGCAATATTAGCAGCTTCTCCAAAATTAAATCCTAATGGCAAAAATAAATAAATAAATAAATAATAAGGATGAAATTAGTTCCCTGTTAAGATAGCAAGTAATAGCAATGCAAAGGTATCTCACCATGACTGAACCCTGAATGATAGGCTCTTGGGAAAGTGACAACAAACTCCCCTGCATTTTGCACTAACCTGTTTTGAGAATACAATCAATGTAAGAAAGAGACAGATAATCATCCTCACCAAGAAACTAAAATCATGTTATAAGAAAATAAGAGAATAAGTTCCAGTACAAAAGAATTTCAAGGGAACGTCTCAGTGTATCATATTTGCTAAAATAAGGAGAAAAGGATGGGCAAAAAATTTTATTTAAAAGACCAAAAATAGAGTTAAGACACTTTCTTATAGAACGAGAGAAAAGTAAAATTCAAGCCAAAAGAAGTTCAATGTAAAGATCAAAGAGTAGTAACTTTTAGTTGAATTGAATCTAGGAAACTTCGTAGAAAGCCAAAGAACACTCAAGAGTGAAAAAGAATAGAGGGGTAAATTTACCTGCAGCATGGAATCCCAGCACGAACAAATACTTCAGGAGACATCACTGTGGTCTTCTCACCAAGAGTAGAAAAGGTAACTAACACATGACAAATTAAGATAAAATTTGCTCAAATGGCATGTTTGAGAGGAGATATAATATCAGTACCACCACTTAAATATGAGACATTGAAACTGCTTTTCTAGCTAAACCAAAGCAACAGAAACTCATAGAAATTTCATGGGATAAAATTAACATGATCCAAAATGACAAGTCCAAAACCATTGACAAATAAACTAGAAAGTCAATAAGTGCTATTTTATTCATAAGCCAGTCTCTCAAGTCTTCGACTAATTGCTTCGCAGGTACTACAGCTTCAAAGGGATATAAAACACATGTTACATGTACAAGGGGACAAGAAATAATATACAAAATAGTCACATACGACATATGTAAATATATAAACTATATGCCATATCCTCTGCTCTTCACTACTCTGCCAAAATACTTGTTAAGAAGAAAAAAATTCATGGCAGATATCTATGAGATAAACAGAAGACCAAATAATACCAATCTTGCTCATTACTACTCTGTCTAACGGCTTCTAGAAAGGGCATATAAGATAGTTTTCTTAGTAGATGGAGGAGGAAAAATCTCTGAAAGAGACTCGAATTACTTGAAACTCAAAACCTAAAATCTTTCAAGCCCAAGAGTCAAGACCTAAATCAACAGACCATTGAAGAAGAAATGATAACTACTTCACTTAAGGATAACTTGTGATTAAACTCAAGACAATAAATTAACATTATTCCATGGCCAATCTGATCATATTCAACCACAAAATAGTATAGGAGAGAAACAGAGTAGGCTCACTAACTACAATGCAAACGGATAACTAATAACCCTTAAAAAGCTCCACTGTCACCATTCAAAAAGAAGTCAAATTCGAGCAACCTAGTCTATTAAGTTCATTTTTCCTCCGTTCAAACCAGCCAATCTCACCATTACTACCCTACATTGGCTGCTAGCTATATATGCAGAGTCAACAGAAAGTATTCCACATGTGGCTAACTAAGAAACAGAGGAGATACAGTTAATAGTTCACTGAACTCACCAAGAGGATTGAACTCTCCTCCGTAGCCATCAACCCTGAGCACCTCCTCAAAGGCAACTGCAGCATCCTTTGGAACACCATACCATGTCTTCCCAGCTCCCGTATGCAAATAATTCAAGCTATGCAAGTCGTGATCCTCTACGTGCCAAGCGAACCAACTGAACAACATTGCAATGTACACCATAGGGGAAGTAACACCAGGAATCTCCTCCTTCATGAACCTTAACAATGACCCTTTTGCCCTCGAAACCGCTCTCATATTCCAGGGTGTCTCCCCAACTGTAACCCCTTCCCCTGCTTCGCTCCCTCCCCTGCTGCTCCTCTTTGAGTTCAACGGCACAAAAGCTGAACCTGGCATGTCGTTAGCATACTCAACGGTAAAGGGTTTGTCAACGGTCGCCTTCCAGAAAAGGGTTTCGACTTCTAGAGCTGAAAGGGAACCTTTTTTGCTGTGTCTTTTCAAGTAAGTCCTTTCAAAACTCCTCGCTTTTGCTTCGAATTCTTGGAAAGTGTAGTATTCCCCACTCTGCCAGACGGGTTTCTGAACGGGTCGATGTCTTCTGGGGCAAAAGCCGATCTGCTGTTGGCGGGTAGTGAATGTGGGTGCCGGCTTCGAATCGGAGCTTCCATTGGCCGCAGCACGAGCCAAGAGGGAATGATTTAGGTTCCTAATTGCAGTTTTTTTAGGAGCAGGTGGCACAGGAGGTATGATTTTGCAGATTCCATACTGGGAAGCCTCCTTTTCGATCTTGAAAATGTATGCAATCGGATCTTGAAACTCTTCCAAACTAGGCCTATACTCCGGAGCTACAGGCAGAGATTTCAGCCACGAAAACACTTCATGACTTCGCTCAGGTGAAAGGCTTGAAGCAGCAGCCATGAAAAGAAGAGTAAATTTTTCAGTGTAAGAATTTGGGTAACCATTGACACTTCATTTTCTGAAGAAAAAAAAAAAAAAGAAAAAAACCAAACAAACAAACAAACTTTTTTCAGATTCTTCTAAGCTTCCATTTTCTATGAAATGGGTTTTCTTCCTTTTTGCTCCTTTTTTTCTTTATAATATTTAGTTTACAGAGAAAATGGTGAAAAATTTATTGAAGGCAGAGATAGGGGCAAACAATGGCAAAGCCATAGGAGAATGGGAAGTCAATTAGTCAGGGTCATGTGAAAAAATAATTAAAAGTAAAAGATATAATAAAAAAATTAATATAAATACAATATAAATATATAAATATTTTAAAATTTATATAATATAAATTATAAATTTATTTAAATTTATATAAATATAAAATATTTTAAATATAAATAAAATAAAAATATACGAATATAATAAAAATATAATAATTATATATGAAAATAACGTTTATTTTTTTCTTATTTACCTTTTTGCTACTGTGCTTTTTATAGTTTCTGGATAATGTCAAATTGC